>APFE031302397.1:0-23818 GCA_000404065.3 Pinus taeda
ACGTAGTGAACCGGGGGGTTAGAGGGGGGGCGGAGCCCCCCCTTTGCCGCGCCGATTGCGCAGTGGGGGGGTCATAGGGGGGGCGGCAGCCCCCCTTGTCCCGGGGGTTTGAGGGGGGCGGGTAGCCCCCCTCTACGGGGTTTGGGGCAGCGCCCCGAGAAAAAAAAAAAAAATTGGACCCTATATTAGGTTGGGCGAACCTACCTATGGTTTTCGGTCCACAGTTTTGGACACGATGGTTTTTCGGTCCATGGTATTGGATGCTTCGGCATGTATAAATATGTATTGTAACATTGAAAGGAATATAATGAAAAATCAAGATGGTAGTCTCGGTCTTGAGATCCAGTGGGAAATCTCTGTGTATATGTGTTTTATGGGTTATGCTCTCGCATGTTTTATTTTTCTGTGATTTAGAATTCGTATGCAGGTAATTTCTGTACGGGGTTAAAACCTACAGGGTAGACTTAGGGTGAGTCGTCGAAGGTCCTAATTTTCCTTGTATTTGTTGCAGGTGGAGTGTTTTCAATGACCCCTTTCTCTGCCTGCACTGGTGAGCCTTTACTTCTTCGCTTGGTAGGAGACAATGTCTCTACCTTTCTCTTTTTGCTTGCACTTGTGCTAGCAGGTTCTTCTGCATCCTTTGCTCGGAATTCCTTAAGAAATGCCTCTCATGCTATTCCCTTTTTTTCTAACTTCTTCTTGAAAAAAATTGTAATGAGTCCATGGTGGTAGAGTTTGGTTGCAACCTAGCTTGCACTCATGCTCTACACATTTTTTGCCATCTTTTCAAGGCTTCTTAGCAAGAAGTGGGGGAAATTAATCAGCTTCCCTACCTCAAAATGTGACAATAGTCGAAGGTGGTATATGAATGCTAGGGTATAGAATCCTTGAATCATGACAAACTTCTGTCATTTAAATAGTAAATCTCGCCATTTTTTGATCAAGGCGGTCTGTGGAAATCCCTTTCTCCAATCGACCTCAATCTTCTTATCGACCACGAACTGCTACCAACGCTTCTTTTTCAACTGCTCCTTTTTAAGCCAATGCTCACCTGTAAGTGGCATGTTTGTGGATTGCGAAATGAACTCTTCAATGATTTTAAATTTTAAGGACCTGACCCTAACTCGACCTTCCTTAAACGTTCTTGCAAATTCTAGCACTATACCCGCGCCGAATCTGTCAAATTTTTGAAGAAATGGCAAGAACCCAGTTTCTTGAAAAGGTGCAAGACTGTTCATGTACTTGGTAGTTTGTTCAATCTCCTATAGTGAAAGTGGTTCACTCCTCGTGGGTGCCATTTCAAACCTCTTCCACTTCACCGATCAGACTTTCGGAAAAATTCTACGGTAACTCCAACATTCACCAAGAATTCTGTACCAGAGGTTCCTTTCCTTCTGTCTTTGTAGACCTTCTTACGCAACTATGATGGAACATTCCTTCCACTTCAAATGTAGATCCGTGTTAGCGATCATCATTATAGGTGAATGACAATGATTAGATGTAGTGGCGGTATGGGCAGTGGTGATGCAACGACTAGAATGATCTGATCACAGAGAGGTTAATGATGGTAGGATAGTGCGAAATAATTGCAAAGAGGGTCAGTAGAGGTTATCAGATAGAGTACCCTTCCACAGTCATCATGATAATTCAATCAGACTTATTTTCAACATTTATTAAAAAGATTAGATGTCAGCCTTACACACCTTGCACTTTAAGGATTTATCCCTATATTAGTAATTAATGAAACAAATCATTAATTTAAAACATGGAGTGAGTTACCATATCAACATATGTACAAAAATACAGGCCCATAGATCTTTGATAAACCATTTCAAGACTATGTAAATTTCTCCAACAATCAATTATATCTCTGCACCAGACCTACTTGCACTCGTGCTTGCACTGCACTGTGCTTGCACCAGATAATTTTACCAAATAGAAACTCTGATAGGACATACTTTTGTAGTTGGACTTTTAAAAATTTTGCCTCATTATACATGACAAATTTATTCGCCATCCTTTGGTGCTTCTCAACATGCTTTCTGAATGACTACATCAAATTCTGCAATCAACTTATGAGGCAATAAAGAAGTTGGAAAAGGGTAAAAATTTCAGAATGGGAAGGAATGTTAAAATAGGGATTTCAGAGCAATATCATCAAGAGTGATAAATGAAATGATATGTGGGAAAAAAATTCAAGGGAGAAGAGGGATTCTACGAATCGGATAGGGGTGGTTTCTTGGAAGAAAGAGGAAGGTGATTCATTCAGGAATTTAGAAAAGAAACTAGTGGGACGTTTCAAAATGGGAAATAGAAGAAGATTTTACCTTGAAGTCTACATGTAGTGGTGCAGGAAAAATAACTGCAGTGGGAAGTAAGCGTTTACTTGGAAAAAATGTCCATGCTAGTTACCTGAAACTTGGGTAAGGGCTCGGTTTCGTGAACCTGCTTCTTCTTGGTGGTAGCCAGCATATCTAAAATTCAAGTAACATTCCCTTTTTATGAAAATTTTTTATCTTCTTACCAGCATGCTAGTTTTTAGGTTGATCCTTCTGCAATCATGTCAGTCAACTGATTTTCACAATTACAGGAATTTTTTTCTTTTCACACTTTTTATTTTTGTGTTTTTTTTCTTTTTATTTTTGTTTGATTATTTTCTCTTTAAAATAAGGAAACTAAGGAACCAATTCTTCAACAGGTCAGTGTTATCACCTACCAACTCCTTTTCAAATGGTTGTTGAACTTGCTGCATAAAATCTCCTTTAGTAAGCGACTGAAAATATACCTTCAATATATGCCTGTTTACTGGGAACACTGAATTTCATCCATCAATAGTTTTGATTTCTACCACAACAATTTCAAGCAGTTTGACCACCTCATAGGGTCCCATCCAGCTTGTATGGAATTTTCCTTTAAAATGTTTGAATCTTGAATCGTAAAGGAGCACCGAATCACCTGGTTGGAATTGTTTTTTTCTGAATGGACTTGTCATGCCACTTCTTGCGATGTTGTTGAACCAAGATGTTCTGATGAACAACATCCCAACAGATTTCATCGAAATCGTTCAATTGCAGAAGGTGTTGCTGCTGTGACTCAGAGAGATCTATCCCCAATTGGACTGCAATCCTGAAACTCTTGACTGGAATTCTATCGGAAGAAGGACTTGTTTCCAATATACCAGCTCATATGGTGTGCCTCCCGTGTTGTTTCTCCAAGTGCTCCAATAGGCCCACAATGCTTCTAGTAATTTGACAGCCCAATTCCTTCTATTTATATTTACCATCTTTGTGAGGATAGACTCAATCACCTTATTTGTGGATTCTACCTGGCCATTTACGTGCGGGTGATATGGTGTGGATTTCGTGTGCCAGATTTTGTACTTCTCCATTACACCCTGTACCAGATTAGAAATCAACTGCGATCCATTGTTAGAAACAGTTTCTCTAGGTACACCAAATATAGTAAAGATTTTAGTAAAAATAAAATCAACAAAGCTCTTTCATTAGCAAAAGAAACAACTTTAGCATCTACCCATTTTCTAACGAAACTTGTACAAAGAAAGATATGCTTTTTATTTGATGATGAAGGATTTATTGGTAGTACGAAATCAATAGACCATTTTTCAAAAGGCTCAATCATAACTTGAGGACATAAAGGCATCTCATTGGTTTGGTTAGGCTGGCCAATTCGCTGACAACTATCATACCGCTTAACATCTTGTTTGGCATCCTTAAACAAGGAAGGCCAAAACTAGCTAGCTCATAACACTTTGTATGCAGTTCACTTATTGGCAAAGTGACCACCACATGGTTCATCATGGGTAGATTTTAAGATATCAAACACCTCTTCCTCTCTTACACATCTATGGGTAATGAGATCTACTCCAGTGTAAAAGTGGTCTCCTTGGATCCAGGAATATGCAACACTTTTCTGGATGATATTCCGCTTTTCATGAGTGAATAAGTGGGGTGGCAATATTCCAATGACTTAATATTTATCTATATCAGCAAACCATGGAGACTTTGTTGACACCACAAAAAGATGTTCATTAGGAAATTCATCATCAACAGGAATTTCTTCATCGGGATTATTTATTCTTCAAAGATAATCTGCTACTACATTTGTTTTCCCTGGTCTATCAATAATAGTAATATTAATTATTGTAATAATAGCAACCACCTAGTCTCCTTACTACTAATTAATGGTTTATTCATAAAATATGTTATAGCGGAATGATGAATATGTACGAAAACTTCATATCCTATAATACAATGTCTGAATTTATTAATAGAAAAAAATACATCTAAAAACTCTTTCTTAGTAACAATATAATTGAGTTCAGTGGCTGACAAGTTTTTACTAATTAAATAAATAACATAAGGTTGTTTGTCTTCTTCCTATCCTAAAGTTGTGCCAATAGCGATATCTGAGGCATTAGAAGAAATATGGAATGGAAGGGACTAGTTTGGTCCTCTCAAAACTGTTGCATGAACTAATTTTTCCTTCAATGTCTCAAAACTTATGATCTTTAGCCAAAAGTTTGAAAAGGGGGATAGCTATCCTTGAGAAATTCTCAATGAATCTCCTATAGTAGCCCATATTTCCTAGAAAACCTCTCACTTCCCTTTGAGTTTTAGGTATAGGAAGACTCAAAATGATTTCTATCTTTGCAGGGCCAACCTAGATACCTTTGTTGGAAATAAGATGGCCAAGAACTGCTCCTGCCTTGCACATTAATCTAAATTTCTTCTCACTCAAGGCAAGACGAGCTTCTTGGCAGTGAAGAAGTAGTTTTTCTATATTCCTGAGGGCTTGCTGAAATGAATAACCAAACACGGAGAAATCATCCATATAGATTTCCACGCACTCGAGGTCAGCAAAAATAGCCAATACTGCCCTTTGAAAGGTAGCTGGGGCATTACATAGCCCAAAGGGAAGCACTCGATAAGCAAATGTACCCCATGGACATGTAAAAGTGGTTTTGTCTTGATTGTTGAGTGCTATCTGTATCTAGTTATATCTGCTAAAGCCATCTAGAAAATAAAAGTACTTTTTACTGACAGGGGTATTGAGTACCTGATCGAAGAAAGGAAGGGGGAAGTAATATTTGAAAGTGGCTTTACTTAATTCTCTATAGTCAATGGAAATGTGCCATCTCCGATATTTCTTCATGACTAACACTAATAGATAGACCCAATGGCTATTAGAAATGGGATAGATAAAGCGAACATCTAAGAGTTTTTGCAATTTTTCCTTTACAACATCTCTTAGAGCTAGGTTCATTCACCTCTAGGGTTGTTGGACAGGTCGGGCTCCATCCCAAATATAGATATGGTGTGTACAAGTTTTAGGACGGATTCCTTTCATATCCTCACAACCCCATGCAAAGGCATCAAGATGGTTTCACAACAAATTCACAAGTTTCTCTCGTTGAGAAGGGTCCAAGTCTAAACTGATATACAAGGATTTTCCTGGACTAATCTCAACAAGAGTAGTGTGATGATCCAAAGTACACAAAGGCGTCACTAGAGGTGGTGATGATAGAGGTAGAGAGTCATATCCTTCCTGAAAATATAGACTAAAAATCTGACTCAATGACTCAAAATTAGGCACACGGTCTACATTGTTTGCGAAGTCTTGAATCTCACCCTCCTATGAGGACTCAACATTCTGATGTATCAATGAAACAAGCTAGGTCTCCTCATCACTACTATAGCCTAACCATAAAGTGTCTCAGAGCTCTAAAGTAGATCTAGCAGGTGGATATAGGCTGACTTTCTTTCCAGAATCTCCATGGGAAGTATACATATCACCAGAATGACATCGAATATAAGCTTCAACTGTAGTAAACCATGGTCGTCCCAACATCAAGGGATGCCATCCTACAAGATTCTTTAGCTGAAGCACAATGAAATCTAAGGGATATTCCCAAGAATCTAAGGAAACAATCACATCATCCAATACTCCTTCTGGCTTGATTTTAGATCTATCTACCAATTCAAGCGTAGTGGGAGTAGGATGAATATGGACCAATCCAAGTTGATCCATTGTTTTCTTGGTCATAACATTAATGGATACCCCTAGGTCTATAATTATATTGGAGACAAGGACATCACCTATCTTAACAGAGAAAATAGGGTTTCCGCGGTCGGTACATTTTTCCATGTTCATACATCCTATCATTAACTCTGTTGCTCTACCAACAAATTCAATGTTTTGGGGTTCCAATATTCTCCTCTCTAGCTTCCTGAGGCAGAGTTCCCTAATGACTTTTATACACATGGGGATCTATTTGATAGCTTGGAGCATAGGTACCTTTATAAAAAGTCTCCTACACTCAGAAGCCGAGATAAACTCGAGAATGGGGCCTTTCTTCTCCACAACTAACCTCTCTAGATAGGGAGGTCAGTTGGAAGAAGATGACAAGGGCTCAGAATGTACAGGGATAGGCTGAATGGTGTCATCTTTCCCATAATGGTTAGGAGTTCCTCCTCTCCTTTCTCATTGATAATCACCATGAGCTGCTTTTGATTTTCAGAGGTTAACACTCTCCCTGATCTCAATTGGAGATCATTGACTCCAATTGGTTTAGTCTGAAATCTAGATGAAGAAAGCGGGGTCATAGAATGGATCATTTGTACCACTTTATTAGGATTGGGTAAAGGTTCAGTAGGAAACTGAGAAGCTCGAAATGGTGGAGGTAAAGGTAATGGTGGCATAGGTTGACTCAGCTGAGGTAATTATGGTTGAGGCATTGCAAAATGTACATATGTAGGAGGATATGGTTGCATCGGTGCATGATAGGAATTATGTGAATGATGTGAATTGTTTGGCCCTCTCCATCCTCATTGCCAAGATTGGGAGGGTTGTACATATTGATATTGATTCCCATGTTTCCAATGTTGAGAGTGACCAGTGTTAGGATAGGAATATGAGTGTACATTATAACCAAAAATGTGTGGTGGAGGTTCAGGAACCATACCTGCACTTACCTGAGGCCAATTTCTTCATGCTCCCATTGCATGTAATGATTTAGCTTTAGGTTGTCCCCATTTGAATACAACTTTTAGCCCAGGTAGGGAAGGAAATTTTTCCGTGGCATGGTTATCTCCAAAAAGTGCACATTTATTAGTCTCTTTAATATCTAGAGGACATTCTCTTAGACGATGCTTTCTTCTACATCTTGAACATAAAATAGACA
The DNA here is from genome assembly GCA_000404065.3 of Pinus taeda. Taxonomy (NCBI): domain Eukaryota; kingdom Viridiplantae; phylum Streptophyta; class Pinopsida; order Pinales; family Pinaceae; genus Pinus; species Pinus taeda. The sequence continues at coordinate 7,202 of APFE031302397.1, forward strand.
ATGTTTCTTGCTCTTCTACAAGTTTTTGTTGAAATTTAAAAGAGTCTATTTATTTACTAACAATATTCTTTATTTCAGTTTTCATATTGTCCATTTTTTTTTCTAATCCAATAATCATAGCATCAAAATATTTGGTTTTCCTGTTTTTATTCCAAATTCCTTCAGCGGATCTATATTGGTTCCTCAATAAGTTCTTTCACAAGTCATAGATCTTATCAAAAGGTCTTTGAGAAATATCCCCTTGTCCTAACAGATTTAGATTATTCGTAGAATCATTAGTAGGTCCGTGTAAGAATAAGGTTCTAATACAACCATAAAATTTGTGCTTTGACCTTTGGAGAATATACATGAATCTCTCCAAATAGTCCTTTAGCATTTCATCATCATTTTTCACAATAGTAAAGATTTCATCTTAGATATCTCTAGTTTTACAATATTCCTGATATTTTTATAAAAAATCTTTCTTCATTTGCTCCCAAGAATTTATAGTGTTTCCTCCTAGTCCCATGAGCCAACGAAGTGCTGCATCTTTAAGAGTTGTAGGAAACAACTTTAACTTCTAGGCATCAAATAAGTAATCATAACTTCTACACAAAATATCAAACTCAAGTAAGAAAGAGTCTGGATCTTTGTGTACCTTACCATAGAAATTAGGAATAGTTGATGGTGAAATATTTTTCGTTTGTGCTTGTATATTAGAAATCACAATAGGGAATCCGAAAGTAGACTGTTCCTCATTTACCTGATTTTCACCACTTCCTTTCACGTGGTCTTCCATATCGGCCATTGTTGTTCTTCCACTCCAACCACTCTTAATAGGCTGAGAAGGCTGACTATGGATTCTAACAGTCACCTTCTTCCCCTTTATGGGCTATTCCACGCTTGAACTAGCGCTACCAGAGCCTAGGTGGACTATTCCTGCATGATGAGTCTGAGTTTGTTTGGAATTTCTACTTGCAAAAGAAGTCCCAATATGACTTTTGGTTTCATATTTTTCAACTTTTCATTCACCCCTAGTGGGCTTTGGACCCCTACCTCTTTTAGGCATTCATTTCAGAAAAAATGACAAACGAAATTCAAAATGTAAAAGCTGCAAGTTTTAGAAATAATTTGGCACATATGAAATACTTCAAACAATAGAAGCAAAATGCAGAAAAATTGATAGTAGACTTACCCCTATTGCAAAAAAGGGAACATTCTTACCAATTGCAATCACCTCCCTAGCAACGATGCCAAAATGTTGGGTGCAGGAATTGCGCTTGAGAAAAATCCTCAACACTTAATTGTCAACCCTAGGGTTTTGTAAACTTAGAGACGAAGCACAGGCAATACCAAAAATGGTATGAAATTTTCCTATTTCTAATCCTACTTCTTGAAGGGAATGTTTTGCAGAATCAGATAGAAAAAAATTGGAAAGACAATTTACACCAAAGCAAATCTAGTGCTAGACTGTAAAAGACAATTTGCAAGTAAATCAAGTAAAGAAATTCCACACAATAGAAGCAATCTTAAATGCTGAATGAAACACTATGTTAATCTCCAGAGGGATGATAATTAGTCTGACCATTGGGCGCTTGTAGAGTTCTACCTTTCTTCTGATATTTCTCCAACACAAACATCCTATCCTTGCATAGTTGCAATCTTGCTTGCACTAGTGCAGGTACAATATTTTTGTGTAAGAGTATATTCAATATTCCTTACTAAATACTTATGTCTGAGTGAAGGTGCTCTAAGCCTCAAGGCTTGGAGAACTCTATTATGGTTTCAAGAAACTTTCCCTTGCCCTGAAGCAGGGTTCCCTTTATACAGTTTCTAGTTTAATTTCGAAAGCCGAGAAAATATGCCGAAAAGGAATTGCAATTGTAATGAAATTCTGAATTAACTAGCTTTGAGAAAGAAAATGCTTCAACTCATTAAGCTTCATAAGGGAATTAAAATTCATGAGATAGAACACTTACGAAAGAATCAATTAGTAGCCTAAGTATTATGCATGTGTCAACCCGTTTTGGTACTTAACCCACAATAATGGTATTCTTCACAAGTATAATTTGGTAGTTAATATAACTACTTCTAGATCTTTTTAGAGATGAAATTTTAATACCAAAAAAAGTTACTTGATTTATTGATTCATTCACATGTGAAATAATGGGAAATAAAGTGCAGGTGAATGATTTAATGTTTGCTGCAATGAATGATTGAGAACAGTGCAGGAAACAACATGTACTAGTGAAGGAAAGAGTTCCTCGCATGATCTATTTCGAGAATGAATTAAAACATAAAGCAAGAATAAAGTAAATGTGTAAAAGATATCTTATAAATAGAAATGAACACAAATACTCTGCAAACTACAGATCCGTTCCACACATAGGCTACAGAAGATAATTTAATTCAGAGCTCAAAGATTAATGATAGGCTATAGAAGATAATTTAATTCAGAGCTCAAAGATTAATGATTAAACTATTTCATCACACAATTGCTATGAAATAAACGCACCATCTTCCCAAATCATGAAGCGAGAGGGGTCAATGAGCTGGGTTGGCTGGGCCCTGGCCAACCAACTCATTCCCCTTCTAAGGGATGAAGGTGATCAACACTTCAACTAACACATCAAGGACGAAACTACATGTTGTGTGTGCAAACCATAATGATCCTATTGTATTTACTTGATTCGGAAAATTACATTACGAAGAAGTCTAGCCCTTGAATGGGGAAATAACTAGATTACATAAACCAAAATAATAACCAATGGTTTGCTATCTTCCATTATATATGACTTACATCATATATATCCTTTAGCTCTAAGTCGTTTACACTAATTACAGATAATTGTCATTCAGGCCTCTTGGCCGATCAAACTTAGAAACTGAATTAAAAACTTGGCTAATGGTTATAACAACACGAGCTTTATTGGGCCATGATCTATCTTTGGAGAAAAACCCCTAGATGCATGCCACCTACTTCAGTTTATTAGTAGTTACACTCGGAGTCGAAATCTCGGACAGTGGCAATGCAAGAATCTTCTTGCACTAGTCAACTCATACATTATTACCACTACGTTCCAGGACTACTTCTAGGAAATCAATATTAGTTTCAAGGCTATGTAAATAACATGAAATCTACATAAAAATATTAATAAAGTGTTGTACCAAATCTCAATGTAAACTATGAGCATGTGCAAGAAAAGAGTAACCATCTTGTATAAGTGCAGGGAAGAAGGGCCTTGTATTAAGGTAAAACAGAGGTTGATGTTGATGGAAATGGGGTAGAAAATAGGGAAATTTAAGATACGAACAATAGGCCAAGAGGAGGAGGTTTGGGATCATATTCCTAAGGGATGAGATCCACAAATGGTGGGATAGGGCATCCATAAAGAGAGGGCAGTAGCTTGATGATGAGGGTGATTAGGATTGAGTAAGCATCAAATCGAAGTTGTTAGTTGGGAATGATTTGACTAATAAACCTTCTAGAGTTTAATTTTTATTTTTTACTTGCACTGAGTCATGTGCACAAGCCATAGTGTAAGACAAAGTGCACTTTTGCGCCGAATTTAATGGTCACTTTTGCATATGCGTAGAAACTGGCTAGGTAACTGTGCAAGAAATCAAAAATAGGTTTCTGGGACTTGTAATATGGAAATTTCATTCTCTTTCGGATTGTTTAGGTTCTAGACTTGAAAGGGGATGATTTGGAACACTTTGATGGATAAAGAAATATCTAGACTGATGGCTATTTTCCTAATGCGACAAAATGACATGTAACAGATTTCCACCTAAAGTGGAAACTCAAAAAAGATGTTTGATTGCTGAAGTGCTTTAGCATGCTAATGTTTAGATTAGAGATTGTAGTTGGGGACCTAAAAATATCAATCAAATGTTACAATGCAATACATAATCATTACCGAGGTAGGTTTTCCCATAATCAACACATAAATATATCAAAGAACCAATACGGAAATACACCTAAATATTCATGTCAATAGAAGACGCAGTATGGACATAACCATCAATTGGATCTATGTTTACAATCATCAATATTTAATAAGTCCATGTAGTCTAAATGGATGAAACTATATCTAGGGCCTTGATCTCCATCTCCCAATCCGTAGTACGAGTCTAACCATGTGAGTGAATGTCTTGAAGTCTAACATGAAAGAAACCACTTGATGATGAGTCAGTGATGTGAAATGTTAACAAGTGAAAGAAAAACTACCAATAATGACAATGGTTCTCAAGGTACTTCTAGTACAATCTATGAAGTGTGAAAATATGTCTTGAAGTCAAACACTCATAGAGTCATTCAATAGAAGGTCAATTATGAGAACCTCTTATTGGCTTGTTGTGGCTTGACCCAAGTTCAGAGTTAATTAGCCAAACAAATCCCTACACTACTGGCCCTTTTGACATAAACCTATGGTGCATGCACTGAAGTCCCACTCGAAGCAATATAGGGGGATGCTGGAACCAAGTTTCAACACCCTTAAGATGTTTGACATGTCGATTTAGCCCAACATTTCCTACCTTCATGCAGGTCACTTCGCGCACTATCCTGACCTGTGAGATCTTCGTGATCTATTAGGATCACCTTTCACGTAGCCGTAAACAGGGGTTGAGATGCTTTCACACTGCTAGGGTAACGATGCATGCTTTTTCCCTAAGTTACACCATGTATCTTAGTTATCTTCTTACAATTGTTAGTTAACTTTGCGTAAATAGATACTTTATCTCATATTAACTTAATAAACACAATTATATAGGTTTGTGCACAGTATAAACAACAGAAATGCAATTTATACCCAATATATTCAATGCATAAAACAAGACATAATTACACATAATTGATATGAAAACTTCTCTTTATTAATGCTTCCACACTTATAGAGTTGACTCAACCTACACACGTAGCTGTAGGGGTCCGTGCACCCAGCTGCAAACTACTAAGCCTCTATGCACTCAGCTCTAGAGCCTTCTCCTACTCTACGACCCAAAGACTCGACTTACACTTCACATAATACTTAATTCTTCGTAATTTTTTCACTTATTCCCTTCTTTTACAACTTAGAGCCTCACTCTGTTTATACAATCCCATGGTCTATGGACCAAGGCTAGATCTGTAAAGCTGAGATTACATTAAAAAATTGAGGGCGGAGAACCCTATGACTCATTTACAACTTCACGCTCCCCACCCACAAAATGTGGAGTCCTTACATCGGATTTATAATTTTTAGCCAAAATCTAGGCTTTAAGCCCCAAAACTTTCCTTGGAGGATCCTACACCCAACAGACCCCCAACTCAAACATTGTGACTCGCCCTTGAGTCTTTGTCAATTTAGAGATCTTCACACAAAGACCTCAGAACTCTAACTACACTGCTGCAAGATTTCCAACACACTGAGAGGCTACCTACTACACATCTTGGACGTGTTGTTCAGAGATCATGGTAGATGAACTATTGCCCTGTACCTATTCCTACATTCTGTGCATCTGCACATGCTTTACTTCAATCGAGGTGGTAATGATGAATGTCTCATCGATCCATGATTGTATGCATGCCTTCTAGATAGCTTCCTTATGTCGCACAACATCTACCTGCTCTTTGAGCGCTTTTTCCTGCTACATCTGCGTGAACCTCTATCTAAGGGCCATGTCTGCGCGATCTCTTTTATTTCATCGTACTTTGTTGTAACTCACGTGCCTCTATTTCCAAGTGCTATATATTTAGGTCCTCTTACAGAGTAGTGAGAACCTTGAATGACTCCTCAAAAAGTTTGGTACAATCCTTCACTGCAATGTTGATCTCCACTATTCCTATTGTAATGTCATTGGCGCGCTATTCCTTCACCTCAAGCGGAGTTGGAGGATGCACCTTCAATTGCAGCTCAACAATCTGAAGGTTTAGCTCCAGCTAAACCTTAGCCATTTCTTCTTTCTCCTCACACACCCCTACTGCTAGTCTCCGTATGTGCACCTCCACTGGTTCCCTTGCTGGGATGGAAAACTTACGGACCATCAGGCAGGTTTCCTTAACCACCCGCACTAGCTGTCTGTTCTGTGTCATGACCTCGTCACGCTACAGGCTCAGTTATTCAATATTAATGCATGGCTCACTCATCACCTGAAGTGTGCGACCTTCCTTGGTCCATAGTTCTACAATCACTCCATCCTGTAGAACATAGAGCATCTCTCGAGGGAGCACATCCATGTTTATCACAACTCCCTGTTAGTGTCAGTCTTGTCATACTACCATCAGTGATCAAAATCAGCTCTTTTGCATTTGCATGATATGTTTCCCATATTTTCAACATTAGGTCATGGATCCAGTGATGGTTGAGGTCACTGCTTTTTTCCCTCATGAAACATACTTGGTGATCCTCTTTATTATTTTTTCAGTCAAAATTTATTTTCCTTCTGCAGTTCATTCCATTAGGTTACTAGGGTTTGGTCTCATTAGGTTTTAAGGTTTTCACCATAGTTAAATTTGATGGTTGTATGCCAATAAAGATCATCAAGGACATGAGGATGCCAAATAAACTCAAGCAAAGTATCATAAGAATTGAAAATTATTTTTATCAAAGTCAAATGTAATTTTCACCTCAAAACATGTTTTGAGGTGAAAACAGAGTATTTTGTCTCTATTCCTATTTTTTTTTATGTAATTTCATGTTCCTATATGTAATATTGGTCCTAAGCTACCCATAAATCACCAAACTATACTGTCAGGCTACAAAGACTACAAAGAAATCAAGGCAACATGAGAAAATCCACTTGCAAAAGCAAAAAGTGAACAAACATTAAAATCATTGTTTTTAGAAATGCAAGGATACATTAGGAAAGTGGGTTTTCAAAAAGAAAAAATTAAAATGAGGTTCATATATAAACCCATTTTCTTCGATTTTCATTCTATTATATCATTTGCAAATCAAAGGAGCCAAAGAAGAGAAGAAAAATAAAATTTTCTACGTGTTCTTGAGCAAACATGGGTAGCACTACGTGTAGCCAACAGGCACTGCGCTTCTGGAAGAAATTGGCCAGTGCTACACATAGGGAGAAGGGCATTGCATGTAGGACCTTGCACTTCCCGTAGGCCAAATTTTTACAGTGTATTTCAATGGGCACTGTGCTTAGGAGAGAGCACTACGCTTCTGGGCAACTGCACTATGCTTAGGGTAGAAAGCATCAAAAACTCTCCAATCCTCAATTTTTTGCCAAATCACCTCCAAATTCACATTGAACAAGTAATTATTGTTGCTCTATCTGGTGATTAGTCTACATATGTAAAGTTTTAGATGAATTTTCACTCCCTATATGAAACCCTAGTTTTCACTATAAAACCCTAGTCATTTTGTTTTTCCTATCAGCTAGTCTCATAACTAAAACCCTTTACTTGTCATTCCCTTCACTCTTATAAAATTATACCACATGTTTATCACTCTGTAAACCTGCTCCTCCCTCTCATGTTTTTTTCATAAAAAACTCACTCTCACCCATCCCTACAAACCCTAGAGCATACTATTCATCCCATACATTGTCTAAAATTGTGCAAACTAAGAAAATTGATTAAACATGGATAGAAGTGATTCTGATTGCGATGAGGAGACAATAGCAAGTGATAGTTTAGTGGGGAGGAGAAGGCAACAGAGAAAGCCTCACAAGGGGGGCAAAATCACAAGAGAGGAGCCAACTAGCTTAGCAAAATTACAAGCCTCTCCATTAGCAGTTTCTTGTTTCAGACACCTTGGTTGTTTTGAGTTTTGTGAATTAGTAGAGAGAGATCAGTTTAATCATGAGTTGGTCAGAATATTTGTTGCCAATTTGTAGAACCATGAAGTGAGTTTAGCTGGGGTTAATTTCACAGTGTCACCAGCTGTTATTTCAGAGGCCACTAGAATTCCTAATGTTGGTGAGAAATGGTACAAGGCTTAGGGCCTTGATGAGCATTACTCTGAGCCTTACATCAAGCCTCACTACAAAAACAAGGTGAAAAGGCTTTTCCCCTTTAAATTTTTGGAGAATAGGTATGTCCTTTTGATGAGGATTATCATCAAGTATTTCACCTGTGAGGGCAAGTTTTCTAGGTTATACACTCATCATATCAAACTCCTCATGCACTTGACAAGGGTAAAAATGTTGAACCTCCCTTATTTCCTATTTAGAAACATTGACAATATGGCTTACCTTGTACAAAAGAGGCCATATCCTCAGTAGATGAATAGTATATATCGTTACTCCCTAATTAAAATTATTTTCCTTCACCATATCAGTCTTCTCAATATTCCTTGGGAGACTTTCATAGCTCATGACATGTTCAGAGGACCTCAGATTCCTCCCACCATGGTGCAAGACACAATTCAGCCTTCAAATCATGTGGAAACAAGAGATGAACACCAAGATATGAATACTTCTCAGATATCGATGTTCTAGACATATCAAAGAGGGTGAAGGAAGTTGTTTGCAGCTTCTAGCCAAGTGTTTACTCCACAAGGTGTGGAAGGGACCTTGCCTTCTTCATCAGTCCACAGGAAAATGTTATCTCCACAATGTGTGGAAGGGGCTTTGCCTTCTACATCAATAAAGTAGGTACAGGTTGAGCAGTTGAAAAAAGGGAAGGAAAAGGTGTAAGAGGATAACTTGGAAGATGAGCAAGAAAGGGAGTTTGACTTGGAAGAACATGATGAGCCCAAGCAGCATGACACTGAAGTTATCGATTTAGAGGATCGAGATCAAGAAACCATCAAAGACATCATAATAAAGGAAACGAAAGATCAAATACAAGCTTTAGCGGTCAATGTAGAGAGAGCCAAGTACGTCATCACATACTTAGAATAGGAAAACAAATAGTTGAGTGACAAACAAGTCCTCATGGAACTGGAAATTATCAAAGCAAATAGGAAAATTACCAAACAGGCTTATGTCACATTGACTCCTATTAAGAAGGAGATTGAAAATTATAGGGAGAATTGGCTTGGGAGACTCAACATACATCTTGAAGGACTCGTTGAGAAGGCCAACAGGGATAAGGAAATGCTCAGACACATGACATACCATTACATGACCCGCAACAAAATTTGTAACATGAGGAGTAGAAAGTTAAAGGCTAGGCTAAGGAGAGCTTTGAAATGAAAGAAGGAGAAAGATAGATTAAAATTGTTGGCTTAAGGCTCCCTATCCCATCAAATTAGTTGATGGTGGTGTCTCATGCCAAATTTGGGCAGCTTTTGAAGAAATTTTGTTATTTTGAAATTTTGGAAATTCAAAACACAGAAAATCTGTCTAGAAGTGTAGCACTGCTTTTTATAGGGGCATAAAATGCACAAATGGTTTGAATTTTTGGATTTAGGGCATTAAACACATGCACCCTACCAATTTTCAAAATTTTTGAAGCACATTTAGTCCACCAGAAGGTCCAAAAACACTCAAAATTTGACCTCTCTACTAGCTTTTGGACACACAAAAGTAGCCTTGGGAGAACTGGTTTGTGAGGGTGAATGTTAGATCCAAATGAAAATATTCCAAGTTTTCCAGAAACTATACTAGAATACCTTTCCAATGAGCTATCATCGGCTCAATTTGGATGTTCGAAAGGCCTCCAAAAGTGGACTGAAAGTGGCATTGTGCGTAGGGCATTTTTCACTAAGGATGACCTTTTTGCCTAATTTTGCCTATTTTCTTGATTTCTCTCTCATGCAATCGAATTTGCTGATGTAATTAATGCCATAGATTGTAAATATAATAGTAAAAAACTATTAAATGGTAGATTCATGGAAAAAAAGTGGTTTTGAGGGTAATGAATTTGTTTCCATTCCTGTAGAGGAAGTTGTTTGACTGCCTAGATTCTTGTTCTTAGTTTACAAATGGTTGAAATAGCTCCTCTTCTCATGGATTCGACCCCTGATGTCTAGGATGAGTGGTTTAGATGTCTATATCATGTATTCTCTTTGTCATTTGCAAGGGTTGGATTCACCTAGATGCTCATGTACTCAACACATATCATTTCGTAGTAGTTTTGGCAGGAAACTAATAAAGTTGCAACTATTTTTATGGGATCCCTATGGTATGGCCTTTAGCATGTGTTTATTCTTCTGTTAATATGTTATCATGTTATTTATATATGCCTATTTCATATAATTTCTTATGATTGGTTGTTTTCAAGTCAAATAGGTGGAATACATTAGGTTTTAATGCTCCGCTTTTGGAAAACACCAGCGTTTCATGTTTTCTTCTATTTAGGAAGGATTCTTGACTTGCTCAAGCCCTTCTTAGCTCCTCACTAGTCTAGCCTTTCACCCCATCAAGCTTAAGGTGCTGAAGATCATACCTACCTTGCCCCATAGAATCCCCAGCAATTTTGACTCAGTTTTCCAGACCCAAATTGCCAAGCTCCTCCTGATCTAGCAAAAACATCAACAAAATTCAATCAAAATCTTCTGAGCTACTATACCTAGCCTAAAATATTTACCTGATCCAGTCATCTTGACTAAGATTTAAAAGGAGAGAGCCCTCTCCTAGCCTAGTAGGGCTAGCTACTAGGTTAATCTTAGTTTGTGGTTACCCTAGAATTTCCTCCATCACCCTAAGGTCAGTTTAGGCAATAACACTCTCTTCAGTGCACTGACCATAGGCATGTCGGCCTCATTTTCTATAACTAGTGCACCCTCTGGTAGCACTATAGTGTTGCTCATGTGGGTGTACAACATTTCCTCAGCCTTAGTCATGCCTACTGCGAGGTTGGTCAATAGAGTACCAGCCCAAAGTGTGTGCACCTGCAACTCCTCCCAACACCATCTAGTTTTACTTCATAGACTACTGGAGGGCCTCTGTGGTAACAAGGCCTAGCCTAGTTCAAAGTTAATTAGACAATAAAATCCCTACACTACTAGCCCTTTCGACATCAGCCTACGGTGCGTGGACTAAAGTCTCACCCAAAGTAGTATGGGGGGATGATGGAACTAAGTTTCCATACCCTTGAGATGTTTGAGGTGTCAATTTAGTTCAACAGTGCCTACCTTTGCGCATGACACTTCATGAATTTTCCTAAACTATGACACACTTGTGATCTGTTAGGATCGCCTTTTGTGCAGGCCTAACCAGGGGCTAAGATGTTTTGACACTGCTAGGGCAGTGATATGTGCTATTTCCCCAAGTTACACGTTGTATCTCACTTATCTTCCTATAATTACTAGTTAACTTCACGTAAACAAATACATTATCTCACATTCACTTAATCAACAAAATCAGATATGTTCATGCACTGTATAAACAATAGAAATTCAATTTATACCCAATATATTCAATGTAGAAAATTAGAAATAATTACACAGAATTCATACGAAAACTTCTCTTTATTAATGCTTCCACGGTTATAGACTCGACTCACCCTGCACACTCAGCTGCAGGGGTCCACACACTTAGCTTCAGACTACTAGGCCTCTGCGCACTCAGTTGCAAAGCCTTCTCGTACTCTATGACCCGACGACTCAACTTACACTTCAGATAAGACTTAATTCTTCTTCGTTTGTTTCACTTCCACCCTTCTTTTACAACTTAGAGCATCACTCTCTTTATACAATCCCATGGTATATGAGCCATGGGTAGATCTCTAAAGAGGACATTATATTCCAAAATTGAGGGTGGATGACCTTATGACTCATTTACAACTTCACACTCTGCACCCACAAAATGTGGAGTCTTTACATCAGATTTACAATTTCTAGCCAAACTCTGGGCTTTAAGCTCCAAAAGTTTCCTTGGGGGATCCTGCGCCCGACAGGCTCCCAACACAAACATCGCAACTCAGCCTCGAGTCATTCTGTCGGTGCAGAGATCTTCGCATGGATATCTCCCAAGTCTTCTTAGACAACTGTAAGATCGGTGATGCACTGAGCGAAGACTTGCTACACTTCCTGAATGCGTTATTTAGAAACCATGGTAGCTAAACTGCTGCCCTACATCTATTCCTGCATTCCCTACATCTACGCAAGCTTTACTTCAATCATGGTAGTAATGATTAATGCCTCACTGATCCATGGTTGTATGCAAGCCTTCAAGACAACTTCCTTTTGTCTTGTAACATCTACCAGCTCCTTGAGTGCCTTTTCCTACTGCATCTGTGCGAGCCTCTGTGTAAGGGCCACCGTCTGCATGGTCCCTTTTATTTCATCATACTATTGCTGCAGCTCACATGCCTCTATTTCCAAACATTGTATATTCAGGTCCTCTTGCATGGTAGTGAGAACCTCAAATGAATCAAACAGTGATATACAGTCCTTCACTGCACTGTTGATCTCTGCTATTCATGTTGTAATGGCATTGGTGTGTTGTGCCTTCACCTCAGGCAGAGTTGAAGGTTGCTCCTTCAATTGTAACTCGGCTATTTGAAGGTTTAGCTGAAGCTGAACCTTAGGCATTTCTTCTTTCACCTCGCGCACCCTTGCTGCTAGTCTCAGGATGTGTGTCTCTGCTGGTTCTTTTGCTGGGATGGCCAACTCAGGGACCATCTGGCAGGCTTCCTCAACCACCTATATCGACTGTCTGTTTTGTGTCATGACCACATCACACCACATGCTCAATTTTTCAATATTAATCAATTGCTCGCTCATCACTGGGATTGTGCAACCCTCCCTGCCCCACAGTTCTGTAGTCACTCCATCATGCAAAACATAGAGCATCTCCCGAGGGAGTGAAACCATGTTTATCAAAACTCCCTTCAACACACTAAATGCCTATTGGCCTCATTTTCTATAACCAGTGTGTCCTCTAGAAGCACTATAGTGTTGGCCATGTGGGCGCACAACATTTCCTCAGTCGCAACCATGCCTACTCTGAGGCTGGTCGACAAAGTACCAACCTGAGGAGTGCACACCTACAACTCTTGTATCTATGCTCGAAGGGGCCCTAACACCATCTGGTTTTCCTCTGCAAACTACTCGAGGGCCTCCATAGTGATGTCCCGTGTTGGGCACTATATCCCTTGCTTAACGGGTTTGACACTGAGGCCCACAATTTTGGGTAAAAGTATGTTAAAAGCTCCGCGAAATATGTGGAGCATGAATTGTAATGGGTTAAGTCCAAGGGTAGTTCGCCCTAAAATGTAATAGAGTAATCTATAATGTTTCGACTTGCCCATGGTCTTGTTGAAGCCCCGAAAATCGGGTCGACAACAAGGTGGATACTCACCCGGTCCCGACCTTGGTTGATAGCTCCTTATCCGTTTGGTATAGTGAGTCCGACTGGGGATAATGGGACCAATTTCCCAATCTAACGATGTGTGTGTGTAGAATTGGATGTTGTTGATGTAAAGTTCATATCTGAGCTACTTTAATCTAACTCTATGTTGTTGTAATCTAATGAAAACAACACATCTACTCTATGCTAACCCAGGATTTAATTCTTCTATTATGCGATCTAAAGAGATTTCAAATAATAGCTGGTAATAAAGATCATTCAGCAATTATAAGAATAGAAATCAGTTAAGATGAACCACTTTGCATAAAAAGTTAAGCAAAACAGTTGTGAACAGCATATCGCATAATAAGTTATTCACACATTAAACATAAATAAATGGCTCCACCGTACAAAAGTGCCAAATGGTAACAGAAACATTCATGTAATAACCTATAAACAACTAAAAACTGTATATTTCTTTAAGAATATAAGCAGAAATGATCAAGAGATAAAAGTACCATTTATGACTGGTCCTACTCATAAGCTTCAAGCAACAATGATTTTTCTTTCCTTGTTCTAATATCTACTAAGAGTACAGAAGTGCAACATCAGTAGCAGATATCAAATGCAAACATCAATAAATCTCGATCCTTCCATTCATCAAAACCTCCTCTGAGGGTGCAAAAGTGCATGTTCTGAGGATAAGTTTTTGACAAATTTCTGGACCCTTCTCTAAATGCATGAGAAGGGTTTAAATACTGTTAACTAAATAACCTAATTACACAAATTTAGGATACAGTTTTTTAAATGACCACCCTCTTTCTAAGCAAACGTATTTCTAAAAATCGAATCTAATTCCTAACTATCTCTGCATTTATTCCTTGATGTTGTGAGCATTCAACATTTGCCTGAGAAGAGTCGGCTAGTTGCTTTCCGCTTTTGTTTGAGTCAAGCAAATAGGAATGGCAACTGCTGGCATTATTTTTTAATAAATTAGAAGATATTTTTGGGGATCATCCTCTTACCGGGTGATTTCACTGCGTATATACTTGGTAACATCCCAAATTTCCCTCAAATTGATTTTTCTATCTTGGCTTTCGGACTTGCGAATGACTTGCTTCTTTGATCCAGGCCTTTGTGGTGTGCTTTTTGTCTGTAGCGCCTTTTCCTTTTCCGGGCGTAAGCTTTTTCAGAATTTTGTAAACATCCTGTTCTTTGTGAGCTTTTTACTCTGAAATTGCCTATTGATATCAGCATCTATTCAATAATACTCTGGAACCTGTGGTTCCGCTGCATGCGGTATTCGTTTATGAGGGGATCTCTTCTCTGTCTCCGAGTATTGATGCTTTCCCTTTTTCATTAGATGTTTCCTGTTTTTCATTCCTGCAGTTCACGTAAAGGAAAAAGAGTTACAACGATAAATATTGACGCGAAAGCTCTAAGCTCTACGAATGCATAAAATAATGTCACCCATTGTGAACTGACTCTTCGAAAAACATAAAACTGTCCTCAATTAACACTTTGGCGTACGCTCATTAATTTCGTCTAACGCGTGCACCCAATTTTTTGGTTTATGCACAGCTTTTCTTGAATGTTGGGCCGAGGAAAATTTGCAATGGGCGGTTCCTGCAACTTGTATTTCATTATCATGTTATCGCATTTTCATCAAGATCGCAATATCGCAGATCGGAGATCGCAGCTCGTATCATCGCAGCATCGCAATTATCGCAAGATCGCATTTATCGCAAGATCGCATTTTATGTTAAACTCTTGTGTGCTGCTCATGCGATGTTGTGATATGCGATGTCGCATATCGGCCATCGGAGAATTATCAAGATCTTCATTTATGGGCGCTTCTTGATGTATGCGATGTGATGGATTTCCCGTCGCTTTTTTCGCATTATTTATTGTGCTCATAAAGAAATGTTTTACTCTCTTCTCGCGATGCGATATATTTTTAAGGAGTACAATACAAAAAGAATTTTTTGAATTTTTTACTAAGTGTCCCCGCTGGTTTAATGTTATTGCTAACACTAAATAAGGAGGGGGGTTGTTAGTGGCCACAACAATGGCGATTCACTTGGAAGAACCAGTTATCTCTGCTTCCCTATTGAAACTTACTTTCAAAACAGAAAAATTTTCATAAATCTAAACTTTGTTATGGACAGATAGAGTACATTATGCTTTATTCTATCAATGATATTCTGTTTCAACCTCTTTTTATTCTAATTGTTTACTCCCTCAGACTTTGTCCTTGTATTTACATCAGCCATTACTTGGCCTTGTAAGGATAAAATAAAGTCTTCTCTGTATGCCAGCCTTTAAAATATGCTCGTTTGTCGTAGGTAGAGCCTCTGCTACCAGCAGGCGTCCATAGCCTTGACAGGGTTACCTGTTACCCAGTAATGATCCTTTATCCTGCTCAAGGTGATCTACAACTTTCAAAGGGAAAACCCGCATTTGCATTTTTCTTTGGTTTTTTTTTTTTTTTTTTTTTTTTAAAGAATAATGTCTTGGTTTGGTAGCCAAATTATGACACAGTCATACTCTTGATTTACACTCTTGCTTAACAAGTTGGCTCGTGATGAGACCCCTTGTCTTATGATTTTCAACAATCTTGAGTCATTTCCCTGTTTTGATGAACAGTATTGGCAAAGTCAGCGAGTTATAATATCTGTGATCATGATAAGCCAGCTCGTGATGAGACCTCTTATTCTTTAAGATATAGTGCTTCTTGGGTTGTTCCTCTGAATGTTGCGATTTTCTTTAACAAGGAGGAAGTCATTGCTTTCCTTAAAAATCCCTGGACGACAATAATAGAGTTTGAATATAGCTGCTTTACAGAGAATCCTATTTTGTTATTGATACCTTTCATTGTGCTGATATAAAACAATTTCTTCGCCGAAGGTTGTTTTCGTCATAATTTTTTGGAAGTTGAAACTAGTATCATATCTAGGCTAAAGTTTTTAACTGTATCTGTCAATAATAAAGATCAGGGTCTTTAAAAAATTTGTCATTTATACAAGAGGAAAGCTCAAAATCTTCAAAGAGAATTGGTGTCTTTTCCATGAATACCTATAGTAACCATTCACAACTAGTTTTATTTACGAAAAAGAAAAGAAAAATAAAACTTATTCTAAAAAATAGGAGAGTAATATTCTATGGAAAATATATTTTAAGGATTTGTCCATTAACAGGCAGAGAATCCCTTCTACCTGCTAAATCCTGTAAGACAAACATTGATGGACCTATGACTTCAACAATCTGAAAAGGACCAAGCCACATCTTTTGAAATTTTGTATGTTTTCCTTTTTCTTCATGTGCCTTATCCCATTTAAAAACTAAATCTCCCATTTGAATTTTTTTTTTGGTCATTATGTTTGAATCAAAAGAGGATTTTATTAGCACTTGATGATGAGCATGGGTTTTCTTAGCTTGTTCTCGTTGTTCTTCTAATTT
>APFE031302397.1:24154-55134 GCA_000404065.3 Pinus taeda
AATGTATTGTATTAAAGACACGGAGGGAATGACTAAGTGAGTTGGAAGAACCACTTCTTTCCCATAAACTAAATTAAAGGGAGAAGTGCCGATCGAAGCTTTTTTCGTTATTCTATCTGCCCATAGAGCATTTATCAAAGCTTTATGCCAATTCTTTTGGTTTTGGTCAACTTCTCTTTTAATAATCCTGATTAAGTTTTTATTTGTTGACTCAGTTAACCCATTACCTTGTGGATAGTAATTGGCCGAATATTTTAGTTTGAACCCTCTTTTAATTGCAAATTTCGTCATTGCATTTCCAGAAAAGTATGATGCATTATCAAACATTAAAGTTGATGGCAGTCCAAACCTAGTGATTATAAATTTATCTATGAATTCAATAATATTTTCAGAATTAGCTGTCTTGAGAGGAACTGCTTCTACCCACTTAGTAAAATAATCTGTTGCTGTGAGGATGTATCTATGCTGCTTAGAAGAGTGAGGAACGATCTAACCTATTATGTACGAGCCCCACTGAGCAAACGGTTGCTCGATGCTTACCGGCTGTAGTGGTAGGGACGGTTTCCTTTTCTCCCAGCAGTAGTTTGGCAGACTTGGCATTTCCTCACGTAACTGTGTGAGTCTTTGAACAACGTAGGCCAGTAATATCCTGCACGTAAGATTTTATGTGCAGTAGCATCTCCAGCGTAGTGTCTGCCTGCTGGTCCGTCGTGGAGTTCCTGCAAAACCTTTTCTGCTTCAGTTTTTTCCAAACATCTGAGAAGAACAAAATCATAATTTTTTCTAAAAAGAATATCATTTATGAGCTGATATTTTTTAGCTTTTAATCTCAGAGCTCTTTTCTTAGTGTGATCAAGGTGTTTTGGAGCATACCCGTTCTTAAGAAAATAAATGATGTCAGCGTACAATGATTCTGCATCGTTTATGCTTACCTCACATACTTGTACCTCTTCAGATGAATTTTCAGAAATTTGCAATGCTCCAGCCAACAAAGCAGTGATCCAATTGGCTCTTTTCTCACCCACATCCTTCTATACTAGAAGATTTCTTACCGCTGGAAATGGTACTATGACCTTGGTATGGGTTTTAAGTAAGAAAGGTGTGACATATTTGACAACTTTGAAAATGACATATGCCTGTTTCTCCACGTCAGAATAATTGAGTTCAACACCTTGTAAATTTGAGCTAAAACACGTGATTGGAGCTTCCGCTTTTTCTTGATTTGCTTGAGTTAGAATCGTAGCATATGATTTCTCTGAGGAAAATGTGTATAAAGTAAAAGATTCTGGAAAACTTGGGGTTGCTAAAGACGGAGCATTAATGATAGCTTGCTTGATCAGGTTGAATGCTTCATGTTCATCTTAACCCCATTTAAAATTTGAATTCCTTTTAATCATGTTTTGCAAAGGAGATACAATTCGTGAAAAATCCAGAACGAATCTCTTTACAAAATTGATTTGACCAAGGAAAGATTGCATGGCTTTCTTATTATGAGGTAGGGATATTTCAGAAATTTCTTTGATTCTTTTGGGATCAATGTGAATACCAGATTTTGACACTATGAATCCTAGAAGTTTTCCTTCACTTAATGCAAAAAAGGATTTCTTTGGGTTAAGTGAAATTCCATACCTTAAACATCGTTGAAAGATTAGTTTTAGATCTTTGAGATAATCGCTTCGCTTCTTGGAGTACACCGTTATATCATCCAAATAAATCACTACAGACTTATTGACTAAACCCTTGAATGCGATGTCCATAGCTCTTTGAAATGTAGCGCCAGCATTGATCAACCCAAATGGCATTTTCCGATATGCGTATGTGCCCCATTTAAATCTGAATGTGGTTTTCAACTGATCATTGGGACGTACCAGCACTTGGTTATATCCTAAAAATCCATCTAAGAAAGACATTAGCTCTGAGCCTGCTACTGCCTGTAGTATTTGTTCCATAGGTGGAAGAGGAAAATTGTCTTTTTGGCAGGTTTTGTTAAGATTCCAAAAATCGATGCAGATTCTAATATCTTCGTTTTTCTTTCTAACGGGTACCAAATTGGAGACCCATTTGGAATGTCTGATGGGGAAAATTATTCTGGCTTTTAATAACTTATTTAGTTCAGTTTTTATCTGATTTTCTAAATTGGGGTGGATTTTTCTCAGTTTATGTTGGACAGGTTTTTCATTATTGATCATAGGAATAGTATGCTGAATGATAGAAGTGTCGTATGTTTTTATTTCATCATAATTCTAGGCAAAAACATTTTTATATTGTCTCAAAAGATGAATATACACTAGTTTTTCTTCAGGGACTAGGCTGAGGCCTAGGTTAATGTTTTGTGGTTTATCATCAGTCCCTAGGTTTACTAATTCGTAGTTCAGAGTTGGACTGTAGAGTTTTGAATTGGTAGACCTTTTAAACTGATTTTTCAAATCGTATAAGTCTTCTAACTTAACCACCGATTTAGGTATAGCATTATCAGTGCTATTTGGTTGTATTTGTTGATCGTGATGGTCTTCGTCAATTATTTGATTGGAGTAGGATCCTTCAAAAGTGAGGAAATTTACAATATCAGGATCGTCATTGAATACTCTCCAATTTGTAACGTTGTCAAAGATGGACAGTCTAAAGATTAATTCTATTGAGAATCTATCTGGACTAAAACCTTCGGAGGGAATAAGCTTAGTGGCTACGTTAGCCAAAAGGTCTGTGCTTGCGTTTTGGTGTCTTGGGATTGAAGAAATATTAAATGCTATGAAATGCTCAGTCAGATATTGTACTAAAGATTGATAGTGTTTTAAATGACCAGATAAGCAATGTGTAGTGTTACGTACCTGTTTGACGACAATTTTAGAGTCTCCCAAGACTTGAAGATACTTGACATTCAACCTGATTTCTTTGTACAGGCCTTGCACCAAGGCCTCGTATTCTGCTGTATTGTTTGTGCAATCGAATTCGAGTCTGTATGTAAGCATGGTCTTATTTCCTTTTGGACTAATCAGAATGCATCCTACTCTTGCTCCTTCTTTAGATTTAGAGCCATCAAAATATAATTTCCAAAAAAAAGATGTATTTACAGGTTTATCTAAAAAATTAACACACTTTGAACTATCAGTTTGGGAAAAATTTTCGATTTGGGACAAAACTGAATTTTCTAAGTAGGCTGATGTGTGAGCATTGAAATTGCTGAGAAAAGAATCTACCGAGTAATTGCGTATGAGACTGTTGTTATATGCTATTGCTTCATTTTCTCCCTCCAATTCCGTTACTATGTACTTTTGGTGGAACTCTCATTCAACCTTTATTTGATTTGGTTTACCATTGTAGGGTAACCACATATGCGACCAGTCGGTAGTGAAGTATCCATGGAGTTTCTTGGACCAATCTCTGGTAAGAATTAGGCCATAGAATTTTGGGATATCAGCCACTAGAATGTCAATAACATGACATATCTTAGGATTGGATGACGATCTTATGGTTACTTGATTAAGTTCACCGATCACTTCGACTTGAGATAGATCAAGCTGAACTATGCGCACTGCGGATTTCCTTGGTTGAACGTTTAACTTGGCACATATTGATTTGGGTAAAATATTCGATGAAGCACCGGAATCTATCAAACAATTGTGCATGTTTTTGTTGAAAATTTCATAAGTGAGGAGAAACGGGGGAGTGTGAGATCTTGATCTTCCTCCAATTAAGGCGATGTCTCTTGGGTCAATCTTATTGATCACGTTGGTTGGAGGTCTTCCCATGTTGTGGGAAGCTTGAGAGAGTACAGCGGTAGGCAAAGATGCAATAGGCACGACATGAAATTCTTTCATCATTATCTTCTGTTGATGTTTCAACTTGCTCAATTCATAAAGGGTAATATTAGCCCTAGCCTTTCTCATGTCATCTATAATATTGTACTCCATTTCATCCGACAGTATCAATGTTTTTGATGGAGTTGTTTGATATTCTTGGACTGGGCTAGATTGAGTCGCTTTAGTGGTTGTTTTCTTTGTTGCAGCTTTATCTTTCTTTGTAGGGCTTGCGCTCTTCTGCTTAGGGCTAGTTTGGGGAGGATCAAGCTAGTTTTTCCTTCGTGTGCTAACTGGAAATACTTCTTGATCTTCTTCTTGTGGGAGGATGAAATCCCACATTCCTTGTAATTCCACAACTTCTTCGTCCTCAGTCTGCCCTTCAGTGGTGCTTTCTTCTTCTTCTTCCTCTTCCTCGGATTCAGTGTTTGAAATGGCATTGGGTGGTTTTATATCTATTGAAGGACTTCTTTTAAAAGCTCTATAGGGCTTTTTTGAAGAAGTTTCTGCTACTTGTTTTTGTATGTCAACAATCTCATTAGACATAGTTTTTAAAACTTTATGCAATCCTTCCAAATTGAAAGGGTCTTTCACTTGTTTCTTTTTAGAGTCTTCTTTGAAGGTGACTTTTTTAGATTTGCGTTCTTCTATCGCGGATCTTTTTTCCAGGGCTATTACGCATTTCTCTACTGCTGTCTCCTCTGTCATGTTTTCAACTAAGGTTGTTTTATTTGCTATGTCTACAAAGACTGTTGTGTTCGATGGTAAAGCAGTAATATACCATTCACATCGTACTTCTTCGCTGGGTCGGGAAGCAGTAGGAATTTTGTTGAGAATTTTATTGAATCGTAAATTGAAATCTTTGATAGGTTCTATAGCTTTGGCTTTAAGATTGGATAGGTCATTGATTAACGTTGTCGTTGATCTGTCATCACCAAACTTGGTGAGGAACTGATTCTGGAAGATATCCCAACTTGTGATAGACTCGGAGGGTGATGAAAAGTACCATGACCCGGATGTTCCTTGCATTATATAGGGAAAAAGCCAAACAACAACGTCTTCATTAGTAACTCCGTTGAGATTGATAGAAAGCATGAAATTGTTTATGTGTTCTTCTGCTAGCATGCCTGCTTCAGGATTGAATTTGGGCAGCCATTTCTCAGGATGGGCCGATATTGGACTCAAGGGCACAGGCATTAAAACTGCCCCGGGATTGTTCCATGGACACTGGGCCACCGTTGAGCTGCTAGTAGAGGAAAGTGTAGAAGATGATCCCTGCGGCTGGGAAGATGAAGATATTATGATCGTAGATGACTGAAGAGGGGTTGTGGGAGTTCCGATAGACGGATGGATGATGATTTAGAATGGAGGCGTGGGTGGTTGACTTCGCGGTGAGGTAGTTGAAATGGATGATGTAGATGAAAGAGTCTCACTATCAGACTCTAGCGGTAATTTCCTGGCTCTTTTCCTGGTGGGAAGAGGCAACTCAGTTGGCTGAATGCCAAATTTTTCACTCTTCAACCTGGTCAGGGGGTGAGCAGGATTATACTGCGAAGTCACACTACTTTGAGATTTATCAGACCTCTGAGGAGAAATGTAAAATTCCTGAAGTTTGTGAATTAGTGATTCAACTTCAGGGGTTCTAATGATAGATTGGTCTTAAATATTAGGGTGTGTAGCAGCGTTTGATAATCGAGCGACTTCCGATTCTGGATTTAAATGTATTGGGGAAGTTGGGGGAGATGATGAGGGCGATTTACTCTCAGAATGGTATTTAGATTTAGATTTAGGTCTCATTCATATTTCAAGCCCTCCTTCTAGCACCAAATATGTTGAAGCCCCGAAAATCGGGTCGACAACAAGGGGCATACTCACTCGGTCCGGACCTTGGTTGACAGCTCTTTATCTGTTTGGTATAGTGAGTCCGACTGGGGATAATGGGACCAGTTTCCCAATCTAAGGGTGTGTGTGTGTAGGATTGGATGTTGCTGATCTAAAGTTCATATCTGAGCTACTTTAATCTAAATTTATGCTATTGTAATTTAATGAAAACAACACATCTAATCTATTCTAACCCAGGATGTAATTCTTCTATTATGTGATCTAAAGAGATTTCAAATAATAGCTGGTAATAAAGATCATTCAGCAATTATAAGAATAGAAATCAGTTAAGATGAACCACTTTGCATAAAAGGTTAAGCAAAACAGTTCTGAACAACATATTGCATAATCAGTTATTCACACATTAAACATAAATAAATGGCTCCACTATACAAAAGTGCCAAATGGTAACACAAACATTCATGTAATAACATATAAACAACTAAAAACTGTATATTGCTTTAAGAATATAAGCGAAAATGATCAAGAGATAAAAGTACCATTTATGACTGGTCCTACTCATAAGCTTCAAGCAACAATGATTTATCTTTCCTTGTTCTAATATCTACTAAGAGTACAGAAGTGCAACATCAGTAGCAGATATCAAATGCAAACATCAATAAATCTGGATCCTTCCATTCATCAAAACCTCCTCCAAGGGTGAAAAAGTGCATGTTTTGAGGATAAGTTTTGACAAATTTCTGGACCCTTCTCTAAATGCATGAGAAGGGTTTAAATACTGTTAACTAAATAACCTAATTACACAAATTTAGGATATGGTTTTTTAAATGACCGCCCTCTTTCTAAGAAAAGTTATTTCTAAAAATTGAATCTAATTCCTAACTATCTCTCCGTTTATTCCTTGATGTTGCAATAATTTAACATTTGCCTGAGAAGAGTCGGCTGGTTGCTTTCCGCTTTTGTTTGAGTCAAGCAAATAGGAAAGGAAAGTGCTGGCATTATTTTTTAGTAAATTAGAAGATATTTTTGGGGATCATCCTCTTGCTGGGTGATTTCACTGCGTATATACTTTGTAACATCCCAAATTTCCCTCAAATTTCTTTTGCTATCTTGGCTTCCGGACTTGCGAATGACTTGCTTCTTTGATCCGGACCTTTGTGGTGTGTTTTTTGTCTGTAGCGCCTTTTCCTTTTCCAGGCGTAAGCTTTTTCAGAATTTTGTAAACATGCTGTTCTTTGTGAGATTTTTAATCTGAGTGTTGGATCGCCTATTGATATCAGCATCTATTTAGTAATACTCTGGAACCTATGGTTTCGCTGCATGCGGTATTCGTTTATGAGGGGATCTCTTCTCTATCTCCGAGTATTGATGCTTTCCCTTTTTCCTTAGATGTTTCCTGTTTTTTATTCCTACAGTTTACGTAAAGGAAAAAGAGTTACAACAATAAATATTGACACAAAAGCTCTAAGCTCTACGAATGCATAAAATAATGTCACCCATTGTGAACTGACTCTTCGAAAAACATAAAATTGTCCTTCATTAACACTTTGGCGTACGTTCATTAATTTTGTTTAAGGCGCGCACCCAATTTTTTGGTTTATGGACAGCTTTTCTTGAATGTTGGGCTGAGGAAAATTTGCAATGGGCGGTTCCCGCAACTTGTATTTCATTATCGCGTTATCGCGTTTTCGTCAAGATCGCGATATCGTAGATCGCAAATCGCAGCTTATATCATCGCAGCATAGCAATTATAGCAAGATCGCATTTTATGTTAAACTATTGTGTGCTGCTCATGCGATGTTGCAATATGCGATGTCGCATATCGGCCATCGGAGAATAATCAAGATCTTCATTTATGGGCGCTTCTTAATGTATGCGATGTGATGGATTTCACGTCGCTTTTTTCGCATTATTTATTGTGCTCATAAAGAAATGTTTTACTCTCTTCTCGTGATGCGATATATTTTTAAGCAGTACAATACAAAAAGAATTTTTTGAATTTTTTACTAAGGGTCCCCACTTGTTTAATGTTATTGCTAACACTAAATAAGGAGGGGGGTTGTTGGCGGCCACAACAGTTCTGCAGACAATGGGAATGCATAAATTGAAGAAGGATCTAGGATTAGAAGATAGTTTTTGGAATGATAGCTTGGATATATGGGTTTGTGAAAGAAAAAGTGCTTTGAAAATGTAAGTCCGAGTCAAGGGTAGTAGAGGGTAGAAGAGGCTCTGCAACTGTGTGTGCAGAGGCCTAGTAGAGTCCACAACTGTGTGTGCAGACCCCTGTAGCTAAGTGCGCAGGGTGGAATGTGAAACGTACTGGACATCGATCTAAATGTTTATGCTTATGTTATGATTTTAAGAAGTATATTTATGATTGTGCACACTAGGTTTAATTGTTAAATGTTTGCTTAAATACCTTAAGGAATAGGTCAGGTCTATAGTAACAGTAAGAAGACTAAGGATCTAAGAAAATTCCTTTCACAGATCTTCGCGAAGGCCTGACTGTTGCACGGAATAAAAAAAGTGCATAGATTGGGTTACGAATCCTCCAGTCCTCATCAAGACATCCCTAGGGTGTGGAAACCTGGTTCAAGCACCCTCCCATACTACCTCAGGTGAGACTTCAGTCTAGACTCAGCGGATTGTTGCTGAATGGGCCGGTAATACAGGATTGGTTTGGCTAAAAACTCTTCCGAACCTTGGTCAGGGCCCAATAAGCCAACAAATGGTTCTATTTCCGGGACTGATATTTTCCTAAAGGGATGTCTAATGTCAGAACACTAGAACCTATGAAAAAATAGATTGAGGATTGGCTGGATCAGAAGCTTCACGAGTTCATGGTGTAGGAAAATAAAACCTAGCAAATATTCGAGAAGAGGTGGCTAGATCGCTACATATACACAAAAACCCACGAGATATTCTTCTTGTCCTTTGAGTTAGAACTATACGAGTGGATTGCGAGGCTAGCAGACAACATTGGAAGGTGTAAGCTTGATCAACCAATAGTTTGGATGCGAGAGTTAATACGCAGGCTAGCGGCATCTATAGATAAGATCGCATTGGTCATCGATCATTGGTTGGATCAAGTAATAGGAGGGTTTGTCACTGAATTCACAATAGACACAACTGTCAGCTATAGCGAAGCTGAAAGGCATTTTCTCAAATGGCTGTGAGGTAAGTACATCAAATCACTGAATTCCTGGATTAAAATGTTGTTATGTGAAAAATGGGTTATGTGAATCCATTGTTGTCCAAGGTAACACGAAGCGGAAGTGGCTATCAAGGGATCAAAGGATTAGAGAATAATCCCCTGATTTCAATTTCACGAGAGAGCGAGGAGGAGGTTGTTGGGTTTTATCTGAGAACTGTAGTTCGATTGATAAAGCAGCGCATCCCACAGCTACCACCCCCATCCATAACATTGCGTTCTTCACCTCCATCCACCCAATCTCCACCTACCCCACCTCCACCACCTCAAAGGGTTGGAATGGCAAGTGGGATCAAGTTGCCTGTGTTTAGAGGCATAGGAAATGAGGAGCTAGATCAGTTTTGGTTTACAGTAAAGGCAGTATGGGAAGCCCCAATCATTACAGATGATAACATTAAAAAGGCTAACTTGGTAAGCACACTGCAGGATCACACATTGACGTGTTATATTAGGAAATCTAGCGATCATCCTAATGCTGGAATAGTGGAGCTCTAGGATGCATTAAACAAAGAGTTCAGCCGACCTAAATCAGAAACTTAGTCAATCATTGGATTTAAGGAAATTGCGATGCTTCCAGGCGAGACACCATGGGACCTGGATTAGTGCCTAAAAGGTATGATCCATGAAGCTAACATGACACTTTGAGATGCAAAGCACCACACCTGGTTTGTGGCATCCTTGACACCGCATCTGAGGATGGTGTTGTCACAAAAAAAGATCTCAATCCAGGCTGAAGCATTAGAAATCGTGATGAGGCTGCATGAAACACCAATACAAGATCGTAGGTTGGGAGTCCAACAAATCCATGTAAAACTGCAAAATCTATGTTTAGAGGTACAAAGTTTGAAGAAAGATAGGGTGCCCTAGTTAGAGGTGCGAGATGAAGTATGGTGTATAAAATGTAAAGGCCAGGGGCACGATAAGGATCATTATCCTGTATTCTTGAACTATTTCGCAGGAGGGGGACCAATGCCGTTAATACCAGACGCACAGATAGGTCCGAGTGCATCCGCTGCTCTTTTGTGCACGATTTGATAGGTAGGGGGGAAGCATGCAACAGACAACTGTCACCTTTTGCACAAGTATACCCATATGCCGCAACAACTATATTGTAATTTTTGTAGATCAGTGGGTCATGATGAGTGGACATGTTGAAGCTATGAACTAATGATGGATAGGAATCCAACCTATCAAATGCAAATGGAAACACGAGGCCCCAACCTGGTTGCAGCATAGCGCAGGGTGGCTTCCAAGGGCGAGGGCAAGGACGAGGAGGGATGGGACCAGAATGAGGGTGTGGATAGCTAATCTGCTACAACTGTGGAGGACCTGGGCACTACGTGTGCGAATGTTTGAATCCAACTAGAGTAAGTTGCACATATTATTATCAATTTGATCATGAAGCTATAGATTACCCAACGCTGATCGTACAGATGCGTGAGAAGGGGGTACTACATCCTGGCCCAACTCAAAATGTCCAGATGATGAGATCGGAACCACGCAAAGAAGAACCCAATGTGAATATGGTGCTTAGAAGTAGCATGAATACAAAGGGGGACAAGGAGAAGCATCCTGAGGATGATGTATGGGTCCTTAAGACCCCTGCAAAGGTGTTTGAACTTGACTCGGGATGTGCGAAGGAAATATATATGCAAGCTACGAAGAGCTTCGCAGAGGTCTCTACCTTAGGTAGTAAGAAGCAATCATAACCAAGAGTGGATCCATCTATGATTGCTACCTTTTTAGAGACTTGCATGAAACTGTTACGAGATAATGAGGCAGCTCAAGGATTCCAAGAATTGATCTCTAAGTGCGCAGAACTAGGGGAGCCGCGCGTAGTTAGAAAGATGGGAAAGAATACTTTGCATAGAGGGAGGGAAATGCAACTAACCGCACAAATTGGTGAATATGATATGGATTAGGTAGTTCTTGACCTGGGTTCTAGCACAAATGTTTCGACCCACATTACAGTGGTCTCCTATTCAATTGAGGATGGAAAATCAGCAAAATATTTTTCCGATGGGGAGACTACAAGGAGTAATAGTGGATATTGATGGCGTCAGCACACAGACAGATTTTGAGGTAATAAAAATCGTGGATTACAATAACCCTTACCCTGAATTACTTGGACTAAATTGGGCAACGGATATGAATGGAGTTATCAACTTGAAGAATCGAAAAATAATCTTCGAGAAAAAGTCACTACGAGTGATTGTGCCGCTGGATCTAGCTGAGGGAGCATGCTACACTAAAACTCTACACGATGAGGATGGTGATGATGAACTAGACTTCATGTACCAGACAACAGCACAAGACCAGGATCGAGTGAATCCAATGATGGATCAAAGACTCTCATGGGAACACGACAGTTCCTACATGTTGGATTCAAATGAAGAAGTAGAGCGTTGGCAGAACCGATTGCATGAGGTAATGACGTTAAATTGTAATATGATGATCATATCACTACAGCATGTGATGGCCAAAGTAAGGATGCTACCATCAAGTGATGGTGGAACAAATGAGGAGGAATTTGTAGACTGCTAGGGAACTACAATTATGGAGCGGATACAAGACAATGCGTAGGAAGGGGTGCTACGCGCAAAAGAGTGGAAAGCACCTCGGAAGACTAGGTGGAATTGGCATGAACATAAAAGGTAGCTACACGTACGAGATGAAGGCCCTTAGCATTGAACGTGGGTTGGGTAGCCAGGACAAAGTCGTTTGGGCACCGACTTCCAACAAAGGATGCAACTATGTGTTGCACAACCACCACTTCAACTAAATCCGTGCATACCAAGGGTTTAGTGGGAAGTTAGGACCATAAACAAGACAAAGCATGCGAAGATGACCGTATCTGCATGCAAATCAGATGAAACTAGGAAGGCAGGGAAAATTTCTCTACACACTACCCTAGTGGTTCGGACTAACTTGAGCGAAAGAATTAGGCAATTGCATAAAGCTATTTGGCATGGCCACTCGAGACTTCATGAACTTGATGAAGAATGTGTAAGCCTAAGGAAGAAAAGTGCCAGGTTGGATGAAGAAACTAGAAAAGTAAAAAATGAAGTTGTACAAATAGGCCATGTAAGGGGCCTAGACCTGGTCGGCTCTCCTATTCTATTAAAACAAGTTGCAACCCTACTAGCATGGTTGTGACCACACCCTACTCAATGGAGGAGCACAGAACATGACACGCTACTACATGCAAAGGTATCTGAACGGTGCTTGCAACCCGGGCTAGTAGGGAAGTGGAAGCCTCACACAGGTGGTACGACCACCTGACTAGCCATAGGAGGCCCAGTCTTAGTGCTTCAAGCAGTTGGAAGAAGGCGCAGGACTATAAACAAGTCCGAATGAGAGCTATGCAGAAGATACATTTTGGGTAGAACCAATAGATCGTCTGTATCATGGCTGCAAATAAGAGGTTGTGCTACTGAGTGGAGAAGTTGGGAGGTAATCGTTAACAGCACTATTCATGACAAGAAGTTTGATTTATGACCAAGAGGAGTAGGTGGCGGGCCATTAAGACAAGCATTCAAAATCAGATATGAAAAGATCTTCCCCCAAGAAGATATTAATGACTCCAAAGTAGACAGAAGGGTAAATTTTGAATTCACACGATCCTATAAAAATGATATCCAACCGCCCATGCATTCGAGAAAATCTGGGATAAAAATGATGTCCAGAACTAGATCCAGGTTCGTGAAAGAACCCTATCTGACCTAGGAGAGCCGAGAGAGGCATCGCTGCCCAAGAAATTCCAAATTCCCCACATACACCGCGACACCAGAAGGATAAACGAGCCATGGGGCCAGTTCGGGCATCACCGCAACTCAGTAAGTTTTCAATGGCAGAAAAGGGTAAGGCCATCACTACAGAAATCAAGGAGGATGAGGAAGATCTACAAGCTCTGATTGCTCAGATTGAAGCATAAGGGGAAGCAGAAGAAAATGTTCCCCAAGTACCTTCAGCGATAATACTACCACCATATATCCCTCCATGGAAAGGAACGAGTAGGATCCCGAAGGACCTAGAGGCCACAAAGAGTACGCTCCAGACCCCACTTCTTCTAGATGAAATAAGGTTTGATGGTTTTCCGATCATTCAGATATCGAACATTAAGTTTGAAAATTGGGATCTCACAGATAGTGAGAAGTTTCCCCAACTTTTTGAGGAGAAATTATTACCACAGAAGTGGTTATGGGGTGTTGCGAAGTCGGGAATGCTCAATCTAAGGTGGATATCCACTATCACTATGTGGCGATCACAATATTTGTTATCCGACAATTACTATGTCTCATTCATGATGGATCTCTCAGGCTAGAGGAACCAATTTGTATCACGGCTAATCTTATACACTGAATCTCATAGCTACCAACTAAGGGAAATGGTCCTGCAAATATTGCTGGAACAAGTAGCGACATGGGTCTCGCAAAAGCCATGAAGGTTAAATACAAGCTGGAAAAGCGAAAGTGAGGGTATGTAATAGCAAGCATCAAAGAAAGAGGGGTGCACCTCACTACCCAGCTGCTGGCTAGTAAGCTGATGAGAAAATGTTGCATAGATGAAGTGCTAGCCTTTATCATTGGCTCACGGAACAATGTGTAAAGGGAGTTCAGTTACAGTGGGCGTAGTTTCTTTGTAATGATCTTTTGACGAATTGTCGCAAAGCCCAGGAGAAAGGTAAGACTTTCCATTATGCATGGTTTCTCTTAACAATCTTACTAGTTGCAGGAGAACTGCCAGAAGGCGGCTAGTTTCGTGACATTGCGAAAGACCTACCTGAAGCCGTGTAGTATAATTTTCTCTGGACTACGAAGGATGCAATGAGGATTCATGAGATCAAGGTGTTTTGGATATTCATGGAGGCAAGTATACAGACACAGATCAGTCACAAACCAGGGTTATCCCAGACAGTATACAACCAACTGCAAAGTATGGCTGAGTTCAAGGTGGATATGCATAATCTATATATTCGGGCATGAAAAGATCCTACTCAAGCATGGGTAAAGCTTCCGTTCATTGTAATGGATGATGCAATTTTTGAGGAAATGGCGGTATGGCCCTTGGAATGGCATGCACCAGACTTGGCCAAATTAGAAAAAAACTGCAGCTCAGTAGTGGAAGAAAGAACTCAAGATGCGCATTCAACAATTGGCGGAAAGAACGCACCATGAAAAGGAAGCAGCCACACAGCGGGAGATAACAGTAGCCACTATCACGATTCTCTCTTAAGATATTGTCGAAGAAATATCCCTAGAATAAGACGTACAGGGGGAATTGGAGACATAGGAAGGCACGAACATTAGGACAACGTCAACTCAATTTAAGGTCTGGGAGCAACCACCGACAAGTAAAAAGATGAAGATAACAAGGACTTTGGAGGGAGAACTCCTTGCCCAGAAGGAACCAGTATGTGATATCACTACGAGTGCTCTAGAAAAGCTGATGACCAAGCAAACAATTGTGTTGGGGGTGCTCAACACATAGTTACAGGCATTACCGGTGCAACCCCTAGTGGGGATGATCCAGCACTTCACAGACAATACATCCACAGCAGAACAGATCGTGTGCACCCACGCAACGAATACCTTAGGATTACCAGCAGGCGCCATCATAGCAGAAGCCCAAGGTAGCATGAGTAGTTGGGGGTTGAATTTGTTTGCCCTACCTAGAGAAACACTAGACCAGTAGCAAGATGGGGTAACAACTAAGAGCTGTGCCAGGTAAAGCTGCACTCTCCATGTCTTGAAGGAAAAATGGGGAAATCTGGACCAATTCACTATCTAGCAAGATGACTTGGTCACATGCAACCGAGAATGGGAACAGGCCCTGGAAAATGTTTGTAGCAGTGTACTAGAGCTGGTTGTGCCAGTGGAATTCCCAGTCGTAGAAAAGATTCATCATATAGCCACAGGATTCTGTAAGGCACAGGAGGAGGCTGCCAAAATGCAGTGATAATTGAACTTGTAGATCATAGTGCTAAGACTCAAAACACAACCCACTACACCACCAGAAGTCAGAGAAAAGTGTCAGTGTGCCTGTAAAAAAGGATTGGTAATAACATAGCGCGATATACAGGATTGCATGGGGTTGTTGAATCAGTCCCTTCTTATAGTTACATCACTACAAGAAGACCCAGAGCTACAACAGGTAGAAAATGAAGCACGAGAGTTACAACAGGCCTATAATAATGTCTAGGGGACTGCGAAGACAGTTTCTATTACTCAGCGATTGTCCAAGATGAGGGAGGCCTAGGCACTCAAGGCACAAGTTGATGCTGCTTGTCAGAAAGAAGTGATTGTTAAAGCATCCATTCATGGCTTGATGAGGCATTTCCAGTCACCACCAGCATTGAGGAAAAGCTAGCCCATGTGTAGGTAGGATATGAACTCAGAGAAGTAAGTGAAGCTGATAACGAGGTGTCAGAGGCTTGCACACAAAAAATATAGCAACTGGCAGAAGAATGTGTTGCTAGAGTAAGAGAAGTGAAACAGTTGTTGAATAACCTCCACACAAAGATCACCGTACTAGCAGAGTCACTCGGGATGAGTCACAATGATTGTGTTGGGTTCATGTTGGGTAGTAGATCCCCAGCATAATGGTTTTGGGCTAAGGCCCACAATTTTGGGTAAAAGTATGGTAAAAGCTCCACGTAATGCGAGGAGTGTGAATTGTAATGGGTTAAGTCCAAGAGTAGTCTACCCTAAAATGTAATAGAGTAATCTAGAATGTGTTGGCTTGCCCATGGTCCATGAACCATGGGAATATATAAACATAACAAGGACCTAGGAATAGAAGACAATTTTTTGAATGATAGCTTGGATGTATGGGTTTCTGAAAGCAAAATTGCTCTGAGTTTGTAAGTCTGAGTCAAGGGTAGTAGAGGGTAGAAGAGGCTCTCTAGCTGTGTGCGTAGAGGCCTGGTAGAGGCCGTAGCTGTGTGCACGAACCCTTACAACTGAGTGCACAGGGTGGAAAGTGGAATGTATTGGAAAAAATATTAATAAAGGTAAGTGCTTATGAAATATTGTATATCTGATCACTGATCTGAATGTTTATGCTTATGTTATGATTTTATGAAGTATATTTACGATTGTACGCACTAGGTTTAATTGTTAAATGTTTACTTATAGACCTTAAGGAATAGATCAAATCTATAAGAACAATACGAAGACTAAGGATCTAAGAAAATCCCTTTTGCAGATCTTCATGAAGGCTTGACTATTACGTGGAATAACAAAAGTGCGTACATCGGGTTGTGAATCCTCCAATCCTCATCAATACATCCCTATGGTGCAGAAACCTAGTTCCAAAACCCTACCATACTACCTCAGGTGAGACTTCAATCAACGCTTCACGGATTGTTGTTGAAAGGGTTAGTAGTACGAGATTTGTTTGGCTAAAAACTCTTCGAAACCTAGGTCAGGGCCCAATAAGCCAACATCCCATATCATCTTTCCTATGTCATGGAGATCCCTGTCACTGAAGGTGATCAGGTCAAAAGAAGTCTTGTAGGCTTTCGACTTCTTCTGCGGCCCCACCTTCTCGCTCGGGCACTGCCACTCCAACTGTGTGAACAATGTCTATGGGTCTGCACCACCTTCCTCTATTTTTGTCTCCTGTTCAGGTGAAGGTGAATTTCTGGCCTTGTGCTCCTTCTCTGTTGCCTTTTGTTGTTCTTCTGTTACCTTCACAACGTCCCACGCCTCCTGGGCCTTTACTGCTTCAGCTTCATTCCTTCTCTTCTCTACAAACTACGCCATTCGTAGTTTTTCCTCCTCCTTCTTCCTCTACACAGCGGACTTCTCTAATTCCACCATGGAACTAGCTAGAGTGCACCACTCCGGGGGCCACGGCTCAAGCACGATGAATATGATATTGTCCGCGGCCAGGTAAGGTAGCTCATTCCATTTCTTCGCAGGGTCCTTGTACGCCCTAATATACACATGATGTAAGTCTACTATGAACTTTTTGAAGCTCTGCAGACAATTGTAGACAATGGGAGATAACCATGGCTTGCGGTTAATCCCCATTCTGATGTTCATCTCCATGAACACCCAGAATATCTTGTTGTTTCTGATCTACTGCACATCTTTAGTTTCCCACAGTGAAGCGTACATCGCTACCTCTAGCAAATCCTATGCAATTACAGGGAACTGGTTGTCCTTAGGCAATTCCCAAGCCACTGGCACTATGGATAGCAGAAGCCATGCATAGTGGAAAGTCCTCCCTTGTTCGTGTGCCTCACAACAATTTTCCATGAATTCTCGGCACAAGTAATCCACCAAGTTAAGTTAGATCCCCTCTACACATTATGCGGCAAGTGCAACCATCGGCGCAGGCACCCCATCCTCGCAACACTTCTGCATAACCTTCCCAGCTAGTATTTGTGTCACAACTATGACCATAGCATTATTGATACTACAAATCATGTACCCTCTCTTTTTCTTCTCTAGCTTGAATGTTTCCCTCATGGCCTCTGCGATGGCCAAATCATCACTTTTACCCTTGGATATGTTCGTTGGATCCTCCCCTTTGCGAGGGAGTTAGGAAATTCTATGAATTAGGTGGTTTGTGATGGGGATGGGCTCCTCCAGCCACAAACACCCATCATGCACCAGGCAGAGTAGTTTCTTGATGACAAAGATAGTCACTGGGGCATGATGGTAATGTGGCACCCAGAGCAAGGTTAACAACCCTGCTTTCTGTACTCCTCGTAACCACTTCTACAGCTCTAACTCTATGACGCCCACCGCTGTATTTTTCTTCAGCTGCATTAGATGTGTGGTTGCCAAATTTGGTAATTTCTTATGGTCCATGAGATCTCAGTCTTCAAAATTTAGAACCAGCACCTGTCTCAAGTGCGCTCCACTAAGAATGATGTCATCGTGAAGCAGTGGAGTTTGCAAATATCTCTTGCTCCCCTCTAGGTCCTTGGGCACCCTTACTTTCCCTTTCCGCGACAGAACATATGCGTACAACCTAGTTAGAGGGTCCACACTATGGGTTTCTCCCCCCATTTCTTCATCCTCCTCCTCTTCTACCAGGATTTCCTCAAGGTCTTCCTCCTCCTCATCAGCTTGCAAATTGATCGCCTTCCCCTTTTCTTCCATGGTAAGTTTAGTTCTCAGCAGGTTTCTAGGGTACATGCACATCAGAACCATAGGATGCTTGTCTTTCTTGGTTCTCAGCGCGCTCAACGATTTAGGGATTTCTGCAACTATCCTAACACTCTATAGGGCTTCTCCTATTATCATGGCATACGTGGCCTCTTCAACAGTCATCTCTCCAATATCCATGGCTTCCTCTGGTGCAGACATACTATTGTTCCACAAATCTCTCAACGGTTCATATGAGTGCTCAAATAATGCCTTCAACTTCAAAAGATCAAACAGATCAAGGCTCCTGAATATTTGGGTGCGCAATAGCTCAATTCTCAAATGGCCCGGTGTTTTTTGCTAGGCTGCCCTTCGCAATTTATAACACCTTTTGAATTTGAATTCGACCGTTCCCCCCAAATTCGATCCATTAATGCCCCCCTTGGCAGAAAATTTTCCCAAATCTAGCCCATAAAGTTTGCCTTAAATGCATATCACCCACTCCATTTGGTACTAAACCAAGCTTCACATCATGAATAGTGACTATAACAGTCACTTTCTAGCCAACCCACGCGGCAATGTAGCTACCCTTGTGCTGTCGCGGACCCTGTGACACCTCACTACTGTGCATAGTCCTAACATCACACAGCTCTCGGGCAGAGAGTGTATAATCTTGCACCTCCTTTCAGCTACCTGGAGCACTAAGACTATGCTTCCCACAACTAATTTGATGGTCGGGCCACCTGTATACGGCTTACCATTTACTTTTTTTGGGAAGAGTTCACCATTTAACTTCTCCAACTGTACTGCGCCACCATATGTTATTTCCTTAATAACATATGGTCCCATCCCATGTAGCAAACTGAGAAACTCTTGGTGGTGGTCACCAAGTCTGTTAATGTAATTAAGCTCATCTTGCTCTATCACTATGGTCTTTCTATCAAGAAAGTCCTTCTTTATTCCTTCCTCAAGCTTCTTGACTTCTGCTTCTGCCATGGTGCTTTTTTCCCTCAATTGAACTCTTTCATCCATGAGTTCTTGGACCCTAAAATCACCCTTTAGGATCTCCTCATTAAGTCTCGACCATTCTTCTTCGAGCTCTTTCAACACCGCGAGCCTTTCTTCGAGGGCTCCGTGGTTCATCATACTGGTGAGTGCCACTATGCGTAGACTAGGCATGATATACTCCATAGTCATTATGACTTGTACTCCATAGACGAGCTAAAAGGTCATCTTTCCTATCAGGTTCTTGCATGCTGTCCTATAAGCCCATAATACTGTGGGTATGCACACGTCCCAGTCACTTTGCTATGCGTTGCATATCTTGTTCAGTGCATTGCACACCTTGTCAAATGCTTCCATGTGGATAACCTTTTGCGCGATTGTTCTTCCCACATATGATATGTCCAACATTAAAGAGCCAACTACACATCTGACCTGCCGACACACACTTATTGACCATACCTCTGAGCGCAGAGTTCATGTGCATCCGCATAGGTTGTTTTCCACATGCTTGTATGCACCTAGCTAGATGTGCATATGGACCATCCCATCCATCATATTTATCTATTAATCACACTCTAGGCTTCCCAAACTATGTGTGCATCATCCTCTTAGATTCACACCAGTCATCAAAGCTCCCTTTGTATGTACCCCACCACCTTGCGGGAGTAGTGCACAATACCTAGTTCAAGGCCTGGAAGTGTTGCTTTTCCAGCACCTCCCTTTCAAATTTGTCCAAGAAGCCATCTACCTCAATTAGCCCATCATAAGTAGGCATATCTCTCATTTCTATTGATACACAATGTAGTGATTTTGTCATCATGTTACAATTAAGCATGGTTACCTCGTGTAACCAGTTCTGCCATCGCTCTATCTCCACATCAGAATCAGAAGTACATGAGCTCTTGCACTGCCATGAAATTCATCCATCTGTGGTGGGATTTACCCAGTCTTACTCTCGCGTGGTTATCTTGTAGATGTAGTCCAAATCATCATCACTTTCATAGTTGTGCACCAGCTCTATATAGCGCAATCCTTTGGCAGGGTCCAGGGGTATAACTACGTGTAGAGACTTCTTCTCAAAAATCATCTAGCACTTCTTCAAATTAATCACCCCTTCATGTCAGTGGCCCAATCAATTCCTAAGAGCACAGGGTAGGGATTGCTATCACCAACAATCTCTATCACTTTAAATTCTACTAAAGTGCTTGATCCCTCAATATATGTAGTGATTCCCTGCAATCTTCCCATGGGTATTATCTTCTACTAGTTCACCATTCACAGCTGAATAAGGGACCACTACGGCGTAGGTATCCCCATTCATTCCCATGTCTACCTCGGCAGAACACTCGTGCTGATCCTAAATCCATAATCACTTGGTCCATCTCATATTCTCCAATTTGTGTGGTTAACCTCATTTCTCTTCCCATCCTCGTCTTATGCTTTCCAATCTTCCAGACTACGTGCAGTTCTCCTGGCGCGGACCCAACACATCTTTTAATGATTTTTTGTAATCCTTTTACAGCTTTACTATTGTGCAGTAACTTCATTCACATTTCCAAGAATGTCGTGAGCATAGATGGGTTCATCTCCAACTCTAGTTTATCTTTACTTCCTAAAGTGGAGGCATCAACGAATCTCTTCTTAGCTTCCATGAAGGTTTCCCAAGTGCGATGCAAATCAAACTCCACTTTTTTCACCGGGGCATTGTGAACCAAAGTATTATCTTTGAGTTTTTTTCCATTTTCATTTCCCATTGAAATTCCACTTTGGAGAACAGTGTTCACATTTGGATCTTCCTCGCATGGCTCAGACCTCATCATATGTAGGTTCTGAGTCGGGGGAGGTGGTAGCGCTCCCTTATCACGTATCCTAGCTATCAGCATTGGACAATATTTAGTCTTATGATCAAACAAAGTACAATACACACATGATGGACAGGTCGGGTTCATACAATTGTAGGCATAATGTCTTGGCCCTCCATAATTGTAGCATATCAGCTGTCTGCGACCTCTTCTAGGTCCTCCTTCACCTCGGCCTCGTCCGTGCCCCTGAAATCTAGTTCCTGCCACCACTGCATTCTAGTCTATGGGTCGTGTTTCATCTTGAACCCTATAAGTGGAAGTTCTATACATCATTAGGTCATAGCTTCTACAAGTTCTCTCATTGTGTCCCACTAACCTACTAAAATTATAGAACAATTGTTGCGAATTTTGTGTGTACTTCTATAACAAATGGCAATTGTTCGTATCATGCTTTCCACCTATTTGACAAATCATGCACCACAAAGTAGGCACCATGCTAGGTCTTTCTTGTGTTATTGGTCTTCATGGAATCGATCCTCCTCCCATGAGGTAATTTGAGAAGACTGGGTAGTGGTCCTTGTCATGACCTTGACCCTTGCATTTTACGCACCACACTTCTTCGGACACTTTTAGTCAAGCTATCCTATCCTATTTTAGACTCTGCATCTCAAGGCATAAGTTTTTTTACTGCCTGTGGATCTACTAAACTCCCAAGTTAGGATCCTACATCGGGGTCTCATGCAACCTCATCGCAATCTCTAAGGCTTATGCTTGAGTCATTAACTTTTGCTGCGACAGTACGCTCCTCAAGTGTGGCATTAGCGACACTACAAACCATTCGCAGTGTTTTCCATTTGTCATATTCATATTAGCTTCACAAATCATAAACTTTAGCCTTTCATCTAGCTCCCAAGGAGTCTCACCTAGTAGATTGTGATCTCTTTGAATCTAATGATTGACTGTGCTTCTCACTTCGGCTGGCTAAATTCCTTATTTAGCACAATTTTGATATCCGCGATTCCCACATTCAGATTATCATTTGAGTGCTTAATGTACTAGGTTAGCGCGCTATCCTACAGAGCACTAACGAATGTCTCTTTCTTTATATTGTCATCTATAACCCCCTGTGCTTCCCATACAGCTCTTACCACGAACCAAAATTGGTCTGAATCCTCATTTCCCAATCCCTTCAACATAGGGAACTTTATTGTGCTTGCCATATTGAAACACGGTGGTGGTGGAGGTGGTACGAGTGAAGATGGAGGTGATGGTGGTGAAGCTGGTGGTAGTGTGGGTGGGGGTGGTATGCACAGAATTCTTTGCCTTATCAAATGGATCACACTTCACAGAGAGACCTTCACGAGCTCTTACTCGTCACCTCAGGGAGGTGAAATCAAAGGGCTATTCTATGGTCCCTTACTTCCTTCATTCCTGTAGGTTTCTCCACTTCGCGTAGCTCTTAACATCAAGGTAATTGCATAACCCTCTTTTCACACAATAACATTTTAATCCAAGTATTCAGAGACTTTACGTACTTACCTCGCGGTGATTTGAGAAAGAATCACTCTGCGTTGCTATCTTTGACTGAAGTGTCTACCATGAACTCATTAATGAATCCTCCTATAATCCAATCAAGCTAGTGATCAATAGCACACACGATCTTATCCTCTGATGCTTCTAATCTATGCATCATCTCTAGGGCCCACACAATAGGACCATCAAGCTTCCACCTTCCTTGTCTATATGCTAGCTTTGCGATCCACTCATATAGCTTAGTAGGGGAAGATGCGAAGAAGATCTCGTGGATTTATGTGTACAAGTAGCAGTATAACCACTCTTCTTTTGTCAGTCATGGATTCATATTCTCTTGC
The DNA here is from genome assembly GCA_000404065.3 of Pinus taeda. Taxonomy (NCBI): domain Eukaryota; kingdom Viridiplantae; phylum Streptophyta; class Pinopsida; order Pinales; family Pinaceae; genus Pinus; species Pinus taeda. The sequence continues at coordinate 46,784 of APFE031302397.1, forward strand.
ATCACGAACTCATGAATTCTCCTATCCAACCAACCTTCAATTTCCTTCTTAGTTGGATTCCAATGATACGACATTAGACATCTCTATGTAGATTCCAGTCTCGACAACAAAACCATTTGTTGGCTTGTTGGGGCCTAACCCAGAATTGGAGTTAATTAGCCAAACAAATCCCTACACTATTAGCCCTTTCAGCATTAGTCCACGGTGTGAGGACTGAAGACTTACGCGAAGCGGTATGGGGGATGCTAGAAGAAAGTCTACACCCTTGAGATGTATGAGGTTTCGATTTAGTCCAACAATTCCTACCTTTGTGCAGGTCACTTCATGCACTATCCTGACCTACAACACCTTTGCAATCTATTAGGATCGCCATTCGTGCAGCCCTAACTAGGGGCTAGGATGCTTTTGTTCTGCTAGGGCAATGATCTATGCTATTTACCCAATTTAAACCGCATATCTTACTTATCTTCTTACAATTTTTATTTAACTTCGTGTAAACAAATACTTTACTTCACATTCACTTAGTCAACACAATTAGATATGTTTGCGCACCATATGAACAACAGAAATGCAATTTATACCCAATATATTCAATGCAGAAACTAGGAAATAATTATATAGAATTGATACAAAAGCATCACTTTATTAATGCTTCAGTGGTTACAGACTCAACTCACCCTGCACACTCAGTTGTAGGGGTTCGCACACTCAACTGCAGACTATTAAGCCTCTAGGCACTCAGTGGCAGAGCCTTCTCCTACTCTACGACCCAAAGACATGACTTACACTTTAGAAAAGACTCAATTCTACATCCTTTTTTTCACTATTTCCCTTCTTTTACAACTTAGAGCCTTGCTCTATTTATACAATTCCATGGTCCGCGGACCATGGGTAGATTTTTGAAGCCAACATTACATTACAAAATTGAGGGTGGTCAACCTTATGACTCATTTACAACTTCACGCTCCATGCCCACAAAATGTGGAGTCTTTACATTAGATTTACAATTTTTAGCCAAAATCTGGGCTTTAAGCCCCAAAACTTCCTGTAGGGGATCCCACACCCATCACCTCTCGTCAAATGATAGAAACCTACTATTAAGGTAGTAGGCTCCAACATATTGAATAAGGTTTCTAGGTCAATTTCCGAGATAGTGAGCTAAATTTTATAGGAAGTGATCCATCGCAGGAGGGACTATGACATGAAACTTATGTCAAGTTTTGAAGAACATATTTGGAGTAATCGAGGATTAACTCAGGGATTTTCGATGTGATTGAGGGCTGCAAATAACAAGGTAATTTTAACTTAAGTTTAACATCTCTTGAACATATCGGCGACACAACATTTCTAAGCTGGTAGCATTTGACTCAAAAATAATACCCAAAACCATTTTTAATATTTTTAATGAGGTATAATCAAATCAGAGACAAATGGATTTCCCAACTGGGACACAAGGATGACAAAGTGTCTTATTCAAAAGTGACATACTACGTTTTATAGTATAAAAACAAACTTTCTTTCCCAATTTCCCCAAACCATTACTAGCAAGTACCTCTTTATTTTTGTGCAAGCTTGAGGGGGATCAAATATGGTTGGCCTTTAAGCTCATCCTTTGGATGAGTCGTTCAGATTATTTCTAACAAACCCTAGGAAGGAGTGGTTCAGTCTCATTATGATTAAGGAGTTCTACACTATTTATGTTTTACGAGTCCAGTGAAGAGGTAACTTGATGGCATTTTCATGTTTAAAGAGTTTGAAAAGACATGAAAATAAAACTCATTTACTTCTTTCAACGTCAAATTTCAATGATCTCGGTGAAAGTAAAGCTTAGTATTTTTCTTTTTTAGGGAGTGAGGAGAAAAACATAAGTAAACTCCACAATGTCCTTTTTTGTAAATTTAGTCTCTCATGCCTGAAAAAGGGTAAAATAATTCAGGATAGGACTTTATTGACCATGATTACTCAACGTATACCTTTTTTGTAAATAGTCTAGTTCAGTCCATAAAAGGGGTACATTTATAATGAATAGACGAGTGTTCATTTCTTTTTATGAGTTCAAACAGTCAACTCGACGATCTTTTCATGTTTAGGGAATCTAAAAAGGGGTTAAATAGAACTCCAAGGTTTTTTTTTCATAAGTTTTTAACGAGTTCTAAAAAGTGATAAAAATGTACTCATCACCAAAATGATTGATTTTCATATATAACATTTGTTCTTCACATTTAAACTAAAACATTATCGTAAATGCTCAAAAATATAGTAAAAACATTAAAATTTTGGATTTTTCAAAAGCTAAAGGCAAAAGATATTACTTTAATGGACCTAAAAGGCCTATAAAAGTCCAAAAAGTAAAAAATCTTTTACCATTTATGTTTCTACCATTTGATAATGAATGAGTGCATTTTTCACCAAAAAATTTAGAGGTGGATTTTGACCAAATCACGAGCTACTTTCTTGAGGTAAGAGATATTTTTGATATCTTTGCTTTCATTACTTTCATTTTTATTTTCACCATGTATTTAGTTTTTTTCAGGGCAGTTTTATTAATGTAAAAATCACCCTTTGTATGCGCAATCTCTCTTCATCGGGTCCGTGTGCACTGACCCGATTTTTTACATAGAAAATCAAGATTTGAGCAGTTTTGGAAACCAGAACTATGCAAATCTACTCTTATCTTAAAATGAAACAACACATAACTTGAAGGATTATAAAAAATTAAATAAAACATCCAAATTTCTTTGCAAAAATTATCACAATGCTTTCTAATGATACTCCATGTTTATTTGCGAGGTTCTAATGTACAAAAATTGAGTGGAGGGAGAGAAAACTTGAAGAAAATGACGTAGCAACTTTGGATAATCCATAAACACTATAGGCTTTGGGAGACTATGGCCTATATAAAATTTTCATGATCCCGGGCATGAAGGCCTAGCTAGATTTGCTGGAATGGATGGTGAGAAGATGGAACGTGTAGGAAGAGTGCTTCTAGGTTGGGGATCCTAGACTCACCATATATGAAAATGAAATCTATTTTTTTATTGGACTCTCACACTGTAGAGTTGAAATTTCTTTGTATGGGCACAAATGAGGTGGTGATACAACTACCACTTACCTACTACAACATTATTTTCGAGGGTATGAAATCAAAGACAAATGAGTTGATATCAAAAGTATTAGGAGGCTTCCTTTGAGGACTATTGCTTTTACTATTACATGATTGTGTGGGTGTGCAACACTTCATTTACTCACCAAGGTTCAAATTCAGATTTATGTAGAATACTCGCAACATACCATATTTAATTGGTGTGAAGGGATCATTGCCAACCTTAAAGGGAAGCTAACTAGAGTGAAAACTAGAAAACTCAAAAACTTTGGGTATGGTGCCCTTTTGATCTCCTTCACTCTATAGAGGATCCCCATTCTTTCCCCACATATATCCATAGATGCACGAGGACTACAAAATTGTCATATGCTGAAGCAGGTAACGTTGATGGCATGCCACAGAGGTGGTGATGGTCCAACTGTTAGATATACTCCTGATTACTTTTGATAGTTGGAATGTCATATCATCATGATTGAAGACTTTCCATATGTAGGCATGGATTACACTGGTCATCCAGATATCCAAATTCCTTCCGCTATGCAGTGGGGTGATCTAGGTAAAATTTTCACATTTTGGTTGTTTTTTGTTTTTCAATTTTTTTTTTTTCGTTTTTCAGCATCAAAGACTAACTATCCAAAATAATCATGTGGATGTGGACCAGTCAGACCAACGGGCTACACTTATTCGAGGGACACAATGAGCCACCAAAAACTCCCATGGTACAAAGCCCCAATGCAGTAGAGCCTTTGACTGAGTTGGAGCACAACCTAGGGAGGTTTAACCTAGACATCCTAGATGTTGGGATTGATTATTTGCCTCTCCATTACCATAGGCATACCATGGAAGTTGCTAGATGGATTAGTCACTTTCTACGATGAGTAGCTCGTGTTATTATATGTTACCATTATCATCATCTATATCTTCTAGTCATAGGGCTAGATTTTGTTTTTATGTATCAGCATATTCGGATAATAAAGACCATAGGCCCTCATGCTTTGGATGAAATTTTGTAAAGCCATATCTTTTACAGACATTTTAACCAATGGAAACTACTACTTATTATATCATTTTATCTTGTACAATATCTGAATGAATATTGTTTTTCTATTTTAAAGATGTTACAAATACCTATTTAACACATAATTAGCCAATGCATCACTTAATGTTTTTAAATGTCTTAGAATGTGTTGATATTTGATGTAATAAAACTCTCTTTCCAAGAGACGAACCCGCGAAAAAAAATCTTAACATTGTGGAACTTCTAACTGAATAGACACCATTTAAATGTAATAATATGAGTTGAGAATCTAACCTAATGATGAATCAACGAAGACCAATTGAAATGGCATAAGATAATAGCTCAATAGCTACACTATATTATGTAATATTATTTGTTCTTTGACCATGGCATATTCCATGATAGAAACTAACTCATCAATGGGTGAAAAAATAGCCCAATGCGCGGAGACAAATTCTGAGTACTACGACTAGCGACATTGACAAAGCCAATGTATGTTTTAGGGAGCTTCGACATATGTAAATCAAGTGTAACATAAGATAAGCAGGAGAAGTAGTAGAAAATGGTAAAAATATGCTAAAATTTCCACACAAAAAAGACGATACAGAAATATACAAATTCTTTACGGAATAAACTAAGAATAACATTTCATTAGGTAGACCATTTCTAGGATTTCCTAAAGAAATGTCAATATAATTAACTAGTTCATAAGCCCTTTTTACTAGTACATGGTTTACAGTATAAGGACCATGCCACATGGGCTCCAATTTACCGACACCTAATTTATTATGCTCTTGATAATAAACCAAGACTAGGTCACCTTCTAAATATGAGCAAGGATTTACATTTTGATCAAAATTCACCTTAACTCATTTATTATGATGTCACTAGCTAATGTATCATCACGATAATTATCATCTAATCATGCTAAGTACAAAAATCATTCCTCCTCTGCAGAAGTGGATGATAATAATTTTATTCTTATTTTTCATGATGATATTTCACATTCAATAGAAAAGATTGTTTCCAAACCATAAACCAAATGGAAGGGAGTAAAAATATTTGAAGTTTTTACTGAGGTACGATATGCCCACAAGGATGGAAAAAAAATCAGACGAAAATTTATTTTATGATTTCCAACAATATTTCTAATCATCGTAGTAAAAACCCTTTTTATGGCTTCCACTTGGACATTCACCTATGGGTAGTAGGGAGTAGATATATCAAGACACAAGCCTAGCTTCGTAGTAAGTTAGGTCATCATAAAATTTTGAAAATGGCTGCCATGGTCTATGACTATGGCCTGTGGAATAGTGAACCTAGAAATCACATGATTTAATATGAAAATATTTTTCATTTCACCATCATCCTTATATGTATGGATTTCCATTGCCCACTTCGTAAAATAACCCACTGCTAGGATAACATACCCATTTCCCCCAAGCTGAGTGAGGGTTACATATAAGAAAATCAATGCCCCATTTGAAAAAAGTATCAACAACAACTATTGGGTGAAGAGAAGCTACAGGTGCATGCATTTTGTGATTGTAAATTTGGCAATTATGGCATTTCAGGGCAACATTTATACAATCTTTGAACATCGAAGGCCAGCAATGTAATGCCCCACTTAATATTATCATGCAAATTTTATTAGTGGTCAAATTACCTAAAAATATTGACTTATAGCTATCAAGAAATATTGGTAAATACATTCATTTGGGAAACTGTAATTGTTTTTGATATAAAATTTATTATTCTTATTATTCACTTCCCAACTTGTCTTCTCAAATTTAATCTTGGATAGGATATGGTCACCTTCCATTATTCCAATTTGAATATCCATATCTTATGCCCAAAATGTCCTCTCAAATTTACTTGGGAGAAGATACGATCCTCCCCAATTAAGTACCAAATTCAATATCCGTATCTTATCCCCAAAATGTCCTCTCAAAATCTCCTTGGGAGAAGGTATGGTCCTCCCCAATTAAATAACCAAATTAAATATCCATATCTTTCCCCAAAATGTCCTCTCAAATTTACTTGCGAGAAGATATTGTCCTCCCCAATTAATTACCAAATTAAATATCCATATCTTATTCCCAAAATGTCCTCTAAAATTTATTTGGAAGAAGATATTGTCCTCCCCAATTAATTACCAAATTAAATATGCATATCTTATCCCCAAAATGTCCTCTCGAATTCACTTGGGAGAATATATGGTAAGAAAAGTCAAATGAGAGGATGAGGGGGTAGTTATGATATTAATGATAGGTAGTTGAGGTGGATGGGAGGAAGAGGAATAAAAGGGGAAGGATGATGAGAGGAGAGGGGCAACCTTGTTCTTGGTTTTGGAGGAGGGACGTGGAGAAGGAGGAGGGAGATCAAACTTGGATTTGGAGAGTGTTTGTTAAACTTGGACACACTATATCTTGTTGGACTTGGGCTCAGAGGGTTAGGGAACCTGTAGAGGTTTCCTGGGCTAGGAATTACTTCCCAGTTGTTTGGGAGGCAAATCTAGTTGAGTAGTTAAGAGGAGCATTGTTGCGGGATTTTATCCCCTAAGGCTCTTGGGTGGAACCCTAGCAGACTGAAAGTTGTCTAAATCAAGAAACATGCACACAAACAGCCATTACGCTAGAAAAAACTATTTTGAAGGTGAGAAGGACATACCTCAGGTCCTACGTTTGGGTAGTTCCTCAAGGGTGCAAACCCTTCTTCACGTCCCTTCCGCTCCTTTGCCTTGCAAAAACAACAATTCCAAGGAATGCAGTAGTATATGGACAAAGATTTACATAAAAATCATCTTTATGTTATATAAGAAAGGAGTTAGTTATAAACTTTTAGACATCCATTCATACATGAAATTCAAATATGAACATCATTAACATAAAGAAAGAAGCATATCGGGAACAAGACGTGTTTCTTTATTAGACAAGTAGAATAGTACAAATAAGAGCAATATCACCTGAACCACTTCTGCAGGCTCAAAGCTCAGCCTCCTTCTGGATCCGTCCCGCCTCAAGCCTCTAGTAGGTCACCTTCCAATACTCACTCCAAGATGTCATGACTAAGGGATGAACATCAAATCACAAGGAAACAAGGGTTTCCTGTACAAGATGGGGGAAGTGCAGAAGGCACAAGGGTCTTCAAACCTGATCAGGGGGAAATCTCGGTATAATAACCTTTCTGTATACTCTCCTCTCCCTTAGGCCTTTCCTTTGGTGTCTTTTTATACCAATTCCAAAGTAGTTTTTTAGTTAGGAATTGGTTGGGGACAGTTGAGGCCACGGGCACTAACAGGTGATCAGCAGGTAAAACCCACGATCTCCGCCCGAAAATAAGGAGTTTAATATTTTTTTAAGTGTTTTAATACATATACGCGGGTTGGGTATGTATGAACCCGCGTATACACGCGTTTAACTCAGGGCAATGTTGTGTACAAGGAATAAAACACTGTTTTTTAGATTTTGGACCAGGTTTGGAAGGAGGGGTTGCCCTAGGCCCTGAGTGCAGCATCACAAACCATAATGGTGAGATTTGGAGCTATAACAGATGCCGCCTAATATATGAGGTCAGAAGGGGTACATGATGGCTGAAATATATTAAGAAAGTACATGGAAAGGAAACCTGCCAAAAGCTGAGGAGTACTTCACCGGAAGTCAGCCTGCCAAGCCACAAAAGAAGATCAGAAAGAAACACTATTTGAGGCGGGCATACCCTTGCTCAGAGAAAGCAAAGCATGTCCGCATATCAAGTACAAGCGGATCCACTAAGTATACAAGTATAAATGACTGGAGAATACATACTGGATCATCTGATCATGATCGAACAAGTACATGTCTGAATATCACATATAAACTGTCAATGATGCTGGAAGATACAACGGATCACTGATATCAAAGACTGATCCCAAAAGCTACCAACTGAACATGATGGACAAGGATGGTACTGCACTGCAAACTCAGGTGCCAGCATATAGAATGTCGCCATGACTGACTGCAACATATAAGGTGGAATGGTATCAACTAGTAGTAACAGGAGCAACTGTCAAGTGAACCGATGAATGCTGATACAACCTGAGGTCTTCACTGACCGCCATGGTACATTTCTACACCATGGGAATAAATGATCTGAAGTCGACCATGTGAGAAATCGTTTGGTTACCGGTCATTAATGTATACCGTTAACAAACGCGAGACTACTCACCGATAATGATAATGAGCGTCAAGG
>APFE031302397.1:55154-67199 GCA_000404065.3 Pinus taeda
TCCCGTTCCTGCTCTTTTTGGAATATTTAATTTTTTTTGTCTTTTTCTGTTAAGCTCGAAAAAGAATAAAAGAATGCTATGGTATAGTGGAAAGGACGAGTGGCGGTGAAACAGATGATCTAGTTCCTAGGAGGGGAACATTCCTATGCTCAATGCAGGGAGGCGAAAACTGGTTGGTGACACTCAAAGGTATGTCCTTTCCATGGGTCAAGGTATGTCAAGTTGCAGAGGTTAAAGGTATGCAAGGTTGATTTTTTGCAGAGGTCATGGTCAAAAGTTAGCTTAAACACGAGTCGAGTGAAGCCGGCTCTAGGCCAAAAGGTGCAAATGGTCAACATGCAATGCAGCAGTACAACTCAACACAAAGGAGCCTCTAGGGTATAAGGCCAGAACGAAGCGGAGAAGCTGAGAGGAATGAGTCTTCAATGCATAAGTCATGGCGGGACTACAGAGGACTCGCGAGCCTACTCAAATGAAGCAGCATGGGCAACAAATGTCAGTGAGGTGCTAACTATGATGCCCATGTAAAGGATGGCTCTACCATCATGTCATGATTAAAAAATCGGCAAGTGAAGATGGTTTACGAACCATAACACGATGGGATCGTCCCTATGGCAGATGTATCGACTGATGGAGGCTAGCATGCATAATGCAACAGAATAATGTCCTTAACCTATATGCCAGTGAAAAAACGATACCTGCCATGACAGGTCAGCAGTCATGGAACCATCTCGAAAAAGTCGAAAAATGTCCAAAATGTCCTGAAAAGGAAACCAATCTCGACACTACGAGCTCCCAAGTTAAAAGCCACATGAAACCAATCAAAATGAAAATTTGAAAAAATTTTGCATTTTCAAAACTTATAAATAGAATTTTGGATTTACCATTGTTACTGTTCAACTTGGAGAGCACATATTTGGAGCAAAAGGAGAAAATTCTTCGTACGTCGATTTGGACCGTTCAAATCCCACAAAATCTTCCAGGTAACCCTTATCCTTGACTTGCAATGCATTGTGATTAATTTTAAGATTTTTGATTGATGTTTCACCGTTAAATTATTGACTAAATTTTTGCTGCGGCGTATACGCGGGTTGGTAATGTATGAACCCGCGTATACACGCGTTTAACTCAGGGCAATGTCGCGTATAGGGAATAAAACACTGTTTTTTAGATTTTGGACCAGGTCTGGAAGGAGGGGTTGCCCTAGGCCATGAGTGCAGCATCACAAACTATAATGGTGAGATTTGGAGCTATAACAAGCATGTATCTCAGGAGAATCTTAACTAAGATATTGGAACAGGTATTATCCCTCATCTATTTTAGTTATATAGATTGTTACAAGCTATACATGTTGTAGATTAAATTAATTTCTGTTCATTCTTGTGATTTTTTACAAACTTGAAATTTTCTTTGTTATGAAAAAATATCTAAATTAATTTGAATGAGTGTAGCAGTAGTTAGAGGACCTATAGTTGGGTCCTCACATGTGGTATCTGAGCTAGTTTTCAAAATCTGAGGCCTAACAGTGGCTCTCCTTCATCTAAGCAGTCATTACTAGGGGGTATCTCTTTTTCCAAGAGCTATGAAATGTCCATCCAAAACCGTTCTCATAGCTTCTCTATGATCTTCACTTGACCTTTGCTTGCTTTTAAATTCGTTGTTGTGAAAACTGCACAATACATCCCTCGAAATTCCTAAGTGTTCATGATTTTACTGTAGATCATTGAAGGGATTAAATCTTGGCCTATCATAGTGTCAGTTATGGGATCAAAGCATTCAACAAAAATTTCAACAACCTCTAAAAGTAGCACCCTATTTTTCGGGTCCCTTGTCTTGCGATGAAGCTGCCAGGATATATTGACACTAGAAACTTCTTCCAGATACTTATCACATCGCTTCTTCATCAACTCTTCAGTTATAAAATAAGGTAGGCTTTCTGGTCCATGTGAAACCAATTCTTGCAATGAAAAATGAATTTTTGTACAATCGTTGGAGCAGAACCATTCACCCTCTGACAATTCTTTTAAATCTACCATGCCTCGTTTTCTTAAACAACTAACGTTGAACTCCTTCTCATAGTGGTCTCAAAGCATAACAGTCTGATCCCAAAATGTCGTTTATCAAAATGATGAAGCCTGCATGGTATACGTCTGAATTGTCCATGTCTTTAATGGAAATATGGAAAATTCCCTTGAAATGATTTTTCTCCTTGTCCTACTTAACCAGGCTGATCCCATTCTGGAAGCGGTTAAAGACTACTTCTGTCTCTTTCTCCAAATGGAAGTCCTTATTGTTGAAGATTGTTAAATTACTTATCACTACATTAAGGACAAATAGTATCATATCTTCTTGTTCTGTCTGGTCAAAACTACCTAGTCTTTCAAAGACTAGCATGACATAAATGTGTTTCTCTATTGCTCTCACAGTCATCCACACTCCATCGGTAGACCTTCCACCTACCACATCCAAAAGAGACCCTGACAAGTGGTTTAAAAAATAATATTTCCCCCTTCTTTGTTTACCCATGGGTGATATGACCATAATCTTTCCCTCCAAGTTACTAAGAACTGTGTCATAAATGCTAAATGTTATCAATTTTTTCAAAGATAAATTGTTTGTATAACTTAGCTCTGATGGCATTTGAAACCCATCCTTCAGAGCAAGCGGTGCATTGTTTTTTGCTCGGGCTATTTGGATAGGAACAAGGCATGCAAACCTGTGAATCCATGTTCCCATAGCCTTGGTTACCAAGCCCGTTAGATGAACTGAATCCTGAAATATCAATGGTTCAAATCTTTTTGCATGAATTCAAATCTCTATACTTGAGAAATCTTTACTTTTTCCTTATCCAGTTTTTGAAGAAGAGTTCTCAATGCATTCTTACAGGCATCCTCATTACCTTTTGTATTAATGATTTTGGTGCTTAATATTACATTGATAAAAATAGTCTTCTTATCTTCACAGTAGAGTGTGGGACTAGTTGCAAACTTAAAAATATGGTATATATACTCTAATTGGGGACAAGATCCAGAAATTCTTCTTTCTTTAGGCACTTGAACTACCTTGCTTTCTGTAGCTTCTATTGATTACAATTGGACAACTTCCTTTGTTGAAATAGTTTTCAATATGTGGGAAGAAATGCTATGAGGAACTGATGCATTGAAGAAAACAAGATGACTCTGTGATTCAAAATTCACAATCTTCACTTGAAGCTCTCCCAAATCTCTGAGTCTTTTGTTTAGGGGAATGTTCCTCAAGTAGCTCATGACATCAACCAAGACATATATCTCCACCATGAAAAAAAATTCAATAGCTTCTACTACTTCATCATTGTTGTCTAACTTGCCAAAGACAAATAAAAATGATCCATCCATAGAAACAAGAGCTACTAAAACAGGTGAAGGAAGAATTAGTAGCCTAGGTTTCATCATCAGTTGTTGATGGATTTCCACCACCTTGATCCTATTTGTATCATCAATCAGGATCAATTCCCCTTTACCTGGTATCAGATGCATCCAGGTTAAGATTCCTATGCCAGAAAATTTAGTGAGATCCACATGTACCCTTGTCCAATCTAATTTACAAAAATAATCATCAAACTTGTGTACTGCAACCTTAGAGATTAGCTTATCATATAGTTCTAAAAGTCGAGTACCTTCATCAAAAGACAATAGATTGTAACCCCTCCTAAATATTCCAATAGGATTTATTCCATCTAACCTTGAACCCATGTGCAAGAAGCTATAAACATACAGGCATGGATCAGCCAAATTCTGAATGAACGCCAACAAGTGCTCAGACCTTAGGTCCACCAATTGCAGTATTTGTTCTATCTCAGGGTCAAGGGCAACTAACTCAAATTGATTATTGCACGTATGAGTGATCTAATACTCAACATTTCGGCTTAAATCCTCCGAATCATTTTTCCTTGGCATCAACTCAGAAATCTGCGATGCAATGCTCAATTTCTCAAGTATTTCAATTGAAACCTTTAGAACAACCTATTCATAGTAAGTGCTGAGCTAATTTATTCACACAAATTAACACAAATATTCCTTATCAATCGGGGTTGGTAATACTTGAAGGCAATTCCACTATATATGAATATCATATGTAATCAAATTTGAAATATAAATTTTTGAAAAACTAAAAAAGTGCATATTACAAATATAACCTATTATTAACAATTCCAATTCACATTGTAAAGAGGGAAAGCTAAAATGGCTCTTAACTTAAGAGGTCCAATTCTTCCTCAATTATTACTTGATGAACAGAAATCAGAAACTAATAGATTAAGATGGACAAATCATTAATGAGGAGAGGCCCCTAACTTAAGAGACCTTTGGTATGTTCCATCATAATTCATTCACCATAATGGCATCAATTAAAAACCAAAAATACATAAGAAAACTGCTTGCATGTAATCAAGGAAAACTAGTTACAATTCACAAAATTAACAGAAGGAGTGCTCAACTTAAACACTTTGTTTTTCCAACTTAATAAAGTGATGAATAAACTAAGATTTAATTAAATAAATCATCACACATTAACCATAAAGCAATTTAAAACAAAGCGTGTAAACAAGTTCTACAATAACCAGATTATGGAAAATTAAACTAGTTTAAACAAAGAAGTGTACTTAGCTTGGAATGGGGGCCCTCCACCCTTGCTTTGCACACTTGGAGATTGATTTTAGAAGCTTAAAATCAGTCACACATCCACATTATTGAACAATAAAATAGTAGTAGAACAGGTTCTTCAAATTAGCTCTCCAATCCAAAATGTTTCAGCATGAAATTATACAAAAGTCAATACATAAGACATCAAAGTCTTGGCTTTAAATAGAAGTCTTCTGAAACAAACTAATATATAATCCTTCTAACAAACATATCTCCTCATATTCACCTATCTAATTCAAATTCATCAATCCCATCCCAAGAAATATGGTGAATCCCACAAAATCTCAAGAATTCTTTATTTCTATGGATTTTCTGAGTGACTAGTCATGGTTGACCAGCACTAAATGGGCCTAATAAAGCTTGTTCTGTTCAAACCAGGTAGAGATGGCTCAGTCCTAGTTCCCAAGATGTCCATCCATGCATCAAATTTGTGCCCAAGTGTCCTGCAAACATGTCATCCATATAGCTATTACGGGAATTTCTGAATCTGTCAATATTTGCACTTGAAACCAAATTTTCATAAAAACTTTAGAATTTGAAAACTTAAAATTAAATACATGCGTATACATGAAATACATCAAAATGGGATGGATAAAGTGGAAAATGGATGGAAAATAGATGGATTAAGTAATTTTCCTTTAGCAAAAATAAGACCAAAATCGAGGGCCAACATCTCCCCCTTGCTGATCGTCAAGCATGTCCTCATGCTTTCTTATTCCTCTTTGATCTTCTATTCCCTGTTGTAGATGCAGTTCTTGTAGATGCTTCCTTTATCAAATAGTCCATACCTAAATCATGTCCTTCTCTGTACAAAGTGGCCTTAACTTTCTGCTTCTCAGACTTAGCCTTCCACATGTTCTTCTCTGTTAGCCATTTGAATGCTTGTTTGGAGAACAGATCATTCTTTCTTTTCAATCTTCCTATTTATTCATTTAATCTTTCCTTTTCTTTGACCAATGTAGCATTATTCTTCTTGCTTGCTTTGTTTTTTCTTTCAAATGTTTTTTCAAGATTTTACTGATTTCTAGTTTGTCTGTTAACTCCCTGATTTTGCCCAACTTTATTTCTTTTTCAAGCTCTTGTGTAGTTTTGATTAATGATGCTATTGTTGCATCATCATAATAAGAATCTCTCTCCAATGCTTCTTGTTCAATATCATCATCTACCTGTTTTCACGTTGAACATGTGTCTACTAACTGAACTTCCTTTTCTTTGCTATTTATTTCAGTTGGACTTTTATTCCTAAATCTCCTAGGAATGGACATGATGGACACTTCATTTTCTTGCATGGCTGTATTATTTTGCTTTTTGGCTCTAGTCTTGGGATAGAAGGGTGAGCTCATCATTCCCCTGGTTTCCTACTCTACTTTGTTTTGTCCCTCATTGATTTGTTCATTGAACTGGTTTTTACTCATGAACTCCCTCCAAATTATCCCTTGTGATCTTACTTGATATTCAACCAAGATTTTTATCAACCCTAGTGATAAATTTGTGCTTCTTTGGGCTTGTGTTCATCTTTTATTGTCTCTATCATCTTCAAGAGGCTTATAAAGAGAAAGTATGGCAAATTAATCTTATCTTCCCCCTCAATGTGTTGTAGGAGTCGGATGTGATATAGATGGAAAACACTATATCCCCTATCACATGTAAGAAACGTTTCTATAACTAGAACCAACTCGCGCCATGGTTCATTGAACCATTCCCTTGGTATACCTTTCGTTATGTCAAAGGTTCCTTTTCTGTTCTTTTCAAGGAATAAAGTACATGCTTTCTCCTTGAAATGCAAGCCTTTATGATACTTCTCTCCTACCATAGGGAGGTCTAAAGCTTGTGAAATGAATTTCTGAGTCACAGGAATGATAACATTTCCTACCCTTGTTTTTTCTTGGCTGTAATTTTTTATGAACTCCCTTGTTACCTCCTCACTATGGCCACTAAATCTCTACAATAATCCTGTCAATCCTGCTTGGTATAGCTTCTCTATGGTCTTTTTTTTCCAGTTTTCTATTTGAAACTTCGGCTCTATCCTTGTTGACATTGTGTCTAAAAAACATTGAATGTATGTCTCTTCTGTCATTAAATTCATATTTTACAATGACAATCTACAAGTACTATTTTGTAAAATGAAATTTTGAAGTCAGAGAAGCTTACCTGCCTTATGCAACAAACTCAATTCAATCTACTTGCGCCTCTGTTTTTTTCCTTTTGCAGCGACACAATTTCTCTTTTAATCCCCTGTTGTATCCAAAAATTCAAACATCCTACCTTATATATCTCTGTAAAAACATTATACTCTGTTTTGGAAAAGAAATACATAAGAAAAAAAAAATCATGTCATAATTTTGTATTTCTTAATGTATTCTTAAGGCAAATTTTTTATACAATTCATCATACAAGCCTAATCTTTAGCACAGTATGAAAGGAGAAAAAAATAGCTTTCAACTCTACCCTGGTTGTAACAGCTCTAAACAAATTCCTCTATAATATACAACTCTTTTTTTACAACAACACGCAATACAATCCCTTAGCAGTACTTAAAAACTCCTCTATTCTGGCAATATACAACCCCTACTATGCAAAATACACATTATAGTCCCTGATCTAAAAAAAAATGGAATACAACCCCTTGTAGCAACTTTTAAAAAACTCCTCCGCAATACACAACCCCTGCTTTACAAAAACACGTAATATAGTCCAAAAACCTAGTTTTATCTACGCATTTTGCATGAAAGATGTGGTTGAACTCCCTTATTATCCACACAGGTGTAATCAACTACTTGTTTTGCATAAATTATGAGCTTCACTCAAAACCTAAGTTCATGCAATTACACTTATGAACAAATCTTTTTTTTAATGCATGGTCATTTATTCTCGTTCCATTAACTCATTGTCGGTTTATCTAACCCTTACATTTATCATTTTCTGGAATCATGGTGAGTTTTCAGTGTTTACCTAGCTAGGTGCTAGACTCATGGACTATTTAATCGTGCTCTTCATTACCCATATCTCCTGAAGCTTTGTTTCAATGCTTTAGCGTGTTAACTGGTGGTAAAAATGTGCATATAAACATTTAAATGATAGGCAGTTTTGGCAAAAACTTGGTGACTGTAATCCCGAATTCATCTTTGTAATCTTATGGAGGAAAATCAAATCTCGTTCTTACCTTAAATTTCCTGATATTTTGGCAACTGACTTGTGCTATCTCCGTGAGTTTTCCTACTTATCTCTCCGCAGACTCACTTATGTTTTTCCCTCTCTTTGTCTGTCAAAATGTGCAGTGCTTCCACCACTATTTTCCTGAGCTCTTTAAGGGTGATGATGGCATACAAATACTATTAAACATTCAGAAGAATGGTTCTGGAATACACAAAGGTTTTAGTTTGAATTTTTCGTGACCGTTTCAATATTTTCTACCATGCTCTGGCTGAGTAAGTCGTAAGGATGTCCTATTGGCCAATGCTTGCACGTAAGCACATCGTGTTCATCCTGTTTGACCAGTCGCCTAAATGTTTCATTGTGATGCCCTAACCATTTGCATGATTTAAATGCAAGCTTAGCTGTATGCGGGTCGTGGCTGTCCTTCCATACAATTTACAGCCTTTCCATCACGTCATCCATTGAAGTGTTTGAATGCACCAACCATGCAAGTTTATAATGGTTTGCGTGCATCATAACTCCATTCCACAACTTCAATCTCATTAAAATGTGAACCATGTACTGTGAAATGGTTTGCAAGCTCATTTGAATTATATCCCCCGACCTAATATCATTTTATAGTTTGTTATGCGCCACATTATGAAATCATGCAAGCCGCCTAACATCATATGACTCGTTTTCCACTTTCATGATGCAAAAATATTATGTTTAGTCATATGGTAATACATTTCATTGTTGTATGCACATGTTTTATTGCCTTTCTGACTTCCTTTGCGCATATATTTCCTTGTGAAATATTTCTCATATTTGTCATAATCTAAAGTTGTGTGTGCGCATATATTTCCTTTTGAAATATGTCTCATAATTTTAAATTTACCACGTAGGTCATGTTTAAAATTATTTCCATGTCTAATGTTTGGATTGTTTCTGCAGGTACCATCATGTTGCACTCTTTTGATCCCTTTTTTCTTTTAAGGAAAAATACTTCGGGGTATAGGCTTAAGGTCATGAATAAGGAATGAATATAGGATGTACAAGGTTATAGTTAAGGGTTATAGGATATGATACTTAGGATATATTGGAAAATATATACTTTACGTACTAATCTCAATTTAACAAAGACTAAAAATTTCTAAAAAAAAAAATGAATTCACAAGAGAAAATGACTATACTTGTACTTCCGTGATAATATTGGATGATGTCTACTGTTCTTTACAAGCTGTATGAAATCGTTTGATCAAATGTCTTAGATAGATTGAAAGGTAGAATTTATTTCTGCTTCTTGTTCTTCATGCTTCCTTGGTTCTGATTCTTGAATTGCTGGTTGTCGTTGAAGTCCCTCTGCAATGATTTCATGACTCAGGTCCCAGCTGTCATGCACATGTTTATGCAATATGTACATGTTTCTGCAATATGTACATGTTTCTGCTAATATTTCAGGTCCCTTTGCTATTGTTTTTCAAGTCCTAACTGTCATGCACATTTTTATGCAATATGTACATGTTTCTGCTAATATTTCAGGTCCCTCTGCTATTATTGTTCAAGTTCCAACTATGAACAATACAAGTTCTATCATCAATTCAGCTGCACAACTAAAGTTCTCATGCAACCCTCCCCCTTGCTTGATATTTGACTTGTCCTCAACTCATGCTTATGTGGAGGATATCTTGCAAATTAAGGTTGTGATAAAAATAGAACAAGAAAGTGAGTTCATATAGTCCAAAACATGTTGGTTTTCCTCTATGAATTTGTGTTTGCTTGGTGCTAGTTTCCTGGTTTTCACTAGCAAACAGTGTTATTTTTTATGTTTTATTTTTATATATTTTTTATTTATTTATCTATTTATTTATTTATTTTTATTTTTTTGTATATTTATTTATTTATTTAGTAGTAGTCTACTCTTTATTCTTCTGTAGCACTGGAAGATGGTTGTGTCTGGTGTGCCATTATTTTCAATTATGTTCCTTGTATCAGTTGTTTCATGAATTCTTCTTTGTCAATAAGCCTATTGTAAACTTTGAGCCTATGTCCATTTACCAAAAATGTTGTAGATTCCTGGTCAATTGTCTTGATTTGAACAACTCCATTATCAAAGATTTCTTCCATCTCATATGGCCCTAACCAGTGTGTTGTGAATTTGGCCTTGAAATCTTTGAATTTGGAGTCGAACAGTAGTGCCCAATCTCCTTTGTTGAATGTCTTGTTCTTGATGAATCTTTCATGCCACTTCATTCATTGTTGTTGTATTAATGTTGTATGTTCTATTTCTTTTTGGTGATGTTCATCTAGTTGATTTAATTCCATTATCCTCTGTTGTTTTGCTTTAGACAGTTCTAGTCCTAGTTCAGCTACCAATTTGTATGTGTGTATCTGAAATTCTATTGGCAGTAAGACCTCTTTTCCATACACTAACTGGTATGGACTAAATCAACTCGTGTTTTTCCATGTGATTCTGTATGCCCATAGTGCATTCCTTAGTTTTTCTGACCAATCTTTTATTTTCATCTGTACTATTTTGGTCATTATGTTCTCTAGGAATTTGTTTGTTGCTTCCACCTGTCCATTTCCCTGAATATGATATGGTGTGGACTTCCTGTGCTTTATCTTATATTTTTCTGTAAGATCTCTTACAAGCTTTGAAGTAAACTGTGTTCCCTGATCGGTTACAATTTGTCTTAGCACTCCATATCTTACAAATATTTCTTCAAAGAAGAAGGTGACCACTGTATTTTCTATTGCTTTGGTGACTTCCTTTGCTTCCACCCATTTAGTGACATAATATGTACATACTAAGATGTACCTCTTGCCATTTGATGGTGGATTTATTGGTCCCACAAAATCTAGAGCCCATTTCTCAAACGGTTCTATTAGAGTTTGTGGTTTGAGTGGCATCTCATCTGATACTATTGGTCTCCCTGTTCTTTGGCAGCTGTCACGCCACTTGACATATGCCTTGGAATCTTTGAAGATTGCTGGCCAGTAGTAGCCTAATTGTAGCACCTTGTAGGCTGTTCGTTTGTCTGCAAAATGATCACCACATGGTTCATCATGACATGCTTTCAGGATTTCTAATATCTCATCCTCCAGGGAAAATTTTAAGAACCCCCCCTAAATTTACATGTATAATAAATGGGCGAATCTCCATGGTATATAGGAAAAATGGAAGGCGGTTTTATCAATAATATGATATGTATATATAATTTTTTGGCAAATCTCTCACCAGGCATGGCGAATATTTTACTCAATTATAAAATCTTGTGTTTATTGAATACACAAATGAAATCATTTCATTTCTTTAAAATATATTTTGAAATCAAAATTACCGAAATTACATATCGACAATCTAGTGGGTGTAAGACAAAATTCACCCGTGCCATTCACAGAAAGCATGAGAAAAAACCTAATACTATATATAAAACCAAGAAAAATTCAAGTTCATCACTTCTAGGGACCCCATAACCACCCTACCAATACACAAGTATGTTCATGTTTGCAATTAGAAAAATTACCCAAATTACAATCTGTTTACTCCACTTCTAGGGACCTCGTAACCACCCTGCCAAAGCATGAGAAAAAACCTAATACTATATATAAAACCAAGAAAAATTCAAATTCATCACTTCTAGGGACCTCATAACCACCCTGTCAATACACAAGTATGTTCCTGTTTGCAATTAGAAAAATTACCCAAATTACAATCTGTTTACTCCACTTCTAGGGACCTCGTAACCACCCTGCCAATACACAAGTATGTTCCCGTTTGCAATTAGAAAAATTAACCAAACCCAAATTACAATCTGTTTACTCCAACATATGTTGGAAATTTATAGAAGGATGACTAGTGCAATCAACCCATTCCTTTTAGCCCTGGATTTGTTTCAGTTTAAAACAGAAGTATACAAATATACTTGTCCAATGTCTATGCTTTAACCATTCACCTTAAGAAGTTTTTACAATATAATTTCCTAAGTCTATTTAATATCTTCATTATCATAAAAACCAACCTATATCCATCTTAACTCCACATCTACCACTCTTAGGGGGATGAAATCTATTTATCCCTCTGAGCACTTGGTAGACCCAGAATTAAGATGGATCTAACATAGAATTTCCCCTTTAAATAGTCTATGCTCACATGAATACCATGGGTCAATACCATGGGTTATCATAAACCTGGAGCTTAAAAATTACTATTAGTAATTTATAAAAA
>APFE031302400.1:0-19363 GCA_000404065.3 Pinus taeda
TGGTGGTGCATTCTTTATGGGTTCCAGATTAGTATCTTGGTTCAGCAAGAAACAGAGTTCGATTGCCTTGTCTACAGCCGAAGCAGAATATGTTGCTGCTGCATCTTGCTGCACTCAACTTCTTTGGATGATGTAGACCTTGCAAGATTTCCAAATCACTTGTACACCACCTATCTCCATCTTATGTGATAATACAAGTGCAATCAGCATTTCAAAGAACCCAGTTATGCATTCAAAGACCAAGCACATACCGATCAAGTATCATTTTCTCCGGGAACAAGTGCTTGAACAAAAGCTCAAGTTGGAGTATGTTCCTTCTAAGGAATAGGTTGCTGATATACTCACCAAACCACTGCCCAGGGAAAATTTTGAATACCTCAGGCAACAGCTGGGGGTTGTCGATGCATCATCTTGTTGTTAAATCTCATATGTTGGTTGTATGCAAGATCTATACATGGTATACAAGTACATTTGCTGGTTTATGGATTGGTTGTAGATCGATGGCACGGGTGCAGGGGGAGCACATATAATGCATTTGTTGGCATTATGGGAGCACAAAAGGAGAACATGGATGCTGATCTAATACATGGCTGCAATATGACTCTATCTCTTTCATGATTGTTTATGGTGTTTGGTGGATTTTGTTTCCTCTTTGCAGATCTGGTTTATGGTCAGGGGGAGCATGTTCTTAGGGGGAGCATAACCCTTTGCCCTTGATGTCAAAGGGGGAGAATGACGTTAAGGATCTTGAGGTTGCCATCAAGTCCAAAAGGGGAGATTGTTGGCATGATGATTCTGGTATGGCTCTATGATACAGGTGTTGTACTTGATGGCAACTCACTCAAGTGTTCAGGCTCTCAAAATGATGGAAATTAAGAGGCTTGCAGGTGAATGGTTCAAAAGGTGTGGACCCACAGGTTACCCATACAGGAGGTGCAGTCATACCCGCAGGTTACCCATTCAAAAGGTGTGGACCCCAGTGCACACACTTCAAGGCAGTAAAGCGCGCTCTCGTGGGGTTTCTTATGTTTGGCTCGTGGTATTTAGCCCGCCGTTCTTAATTCTATGGCTTTGGCCCGTGGTATTGCTTTATATTATTATTATTATTGAGCCCCATGTTTTTGGGCCCCTTGTATTGGTTATCTATGGTATTGATCCATGGTTTTAGGAAGATCTTTCCTATATAAAGCAAAGGAGACCACTTGGCTATGTATCTTTTGCAAATTGAATATCTTAAGATCTGAAATATTGGGTTATCTTTTTCAAAAGCTTGATATATATAAAGTGAAGTTGAAAGAAAATCTATGAAGGGCGATCTCTCGAGCGCATGATCAGATCTGAGCATCTGTGGTACACTGGGGGACTGCCATTTCAGGGACTGCCATTTCAGCCCTAATCAGAGGTACGCATGTCATTAACGGTGCAAGTGCGTGGGTACGCAGAGAAGAAGAAGGAGAAGTGTGTGGGTACACAGAGCAGAAGAAGGCACAGTGCGTGAGTACGCAGAGCGACAAAGGTTCAGGTGCATAGGCACAGGGAAAGTATG
This sequence comes from Pinus taeda, assembly GCA_000404065.3. NCBI lineage: Eukaryota > Viridiplantae > Streptophyta > Pinopsida > Pinales > Pinaceae > Pinus > Pinus taeda. Next base: position 1,547 of record APFE031302400.1, read on the forward strand.
CGGTGCTTCAGAAGCCGTAGGTGCGTAGGTACGCGGCGCGATAACATCTGTGGGTGCATGGCTACAGTAGCAGTATGCGGCGCGATAGTATCTGTGGGTGCGTGCCTGCAGTAACAGTACGCAGCGTGATTGAAGAAACAGTGCGTGGGTACGCGGTGCGATAGAAGGGTCTCTGCGGGTATACGCAGGGAAGTAGAAGGTGAAGTGCGTACGCACGCAGACCAGAAAAAGAAAAACTGCGTATTTGTCTCAAGATCTTTTGTTGGGTGAATTTTTCTTATTGACAAGGTGTTCTGGGTTTAGTTTACTGTTACTGTTGATCTGGTTACTGCAGTTGACTGGGTGTTTTACTTGTACTTGATGATCTCTTGATATTTATGGATCCAGTTTGAAAATTTATGAAAAGTGGTCCTTGAAAGAAAAGAAGTAGGGGTTTGTAGCTCCCTTCCAGAAGAGACTGGAAAACGAGAGAGAGTTGTAGCTCTCTGCAGGTTGCAGCCTACGTATTGGTAAAGGACTGCACCAGTACAAAACCTTTGTAAAAGAAGTTTCTAATTTGAAAGAAGATAGATACATATTGCAGCAGGTGGTTTTCACCCACATTGGGTTTCCACCTTACATCTGGTGTTCTCTGGTGTGACTATCTGTTTTCTTTGTTCATGCTCATTATTTTATGGTACTGACATGAAAAAAAATAATTCAAGTGTAAATAAGGAAGATTTATTAAAAGAACTTGATAATACTGATTCACCCCCCCTCTCAGTATTATTTCCAACAGTATTGTATGTATGAGGCCTATATAGAGGCTAGAGACTCCACATGGAGGGATATGAAGAGAAGTATTCTTGTATGAACAAGAATATGGCTTGTGGAGTGTTCTCCTTCCTTAAAGAGTGAATGTATGGTGTTGCCCTACCTTAAGGGTTTGATAATAAAAAAGCATTTCATATTATTTCTGGGTTTATTTGCATTGTCTTATATTTTCTTATCAGATCTATAATATTTCTGGGTTAGATCTACAACAGATTATGTAAAGCATGATAAGTTTCCATATAAGCATGGGAAAATAATTGCATGTTCCTTTTGTGGTTTGGATAACCATAATGTTTCTAGATGTTGGAAGAGAATGGCAACATACAGGAAACTTTTGAAGGAAAAGAAGCAAAGAACCAAAGGTCCATTGGACAAGGAAAATCATGCTGTCAAGAAGATGCAGATGTGTTGCACTTACTTCCATAAGCAAGGACATATTGCTGCAAAATGTTGGACTCTGAATCCAACAATGCTTCCACGAAACTTGAAGAAGGTGGAAAGAGAAAATGGTAGGAATAGAAACAAAGATTCCATAAATGATGTGTTTCAGGATGATTCACATGTTGATGCTGATGTGCAAACAAAGGAAAGACCTTTGAAATGGATTGATAAGAAATGGTTAGAGTTCTTATCCAATTAAAGATTACATATCTATTGATATAATGCATCTATTTTCATTTCTTTGTTAATGGAATGCAAGTTGCAGGATTTTACCAAGAAGGTGAATGGAAAAGTTGAGTAGGAGACTCACTTTATTGCTGCAACATTATATTTCATTTCAGCTTCGAAAGTACAGTGTACTTAAGCTAAAGTTGAAGGATGAAATGCACGCATGAAAATGATGTGCATGAACACAAGGATGTTGATGATTTCCTTGTATTTGAACATGTATGTGTAATTGACTTGAAGGGTTGAGTGCTTTGTTTTTAAACATGCATGTAATGTTAATGTTGACTTGGGAAAAGTTGAATTGGTCTCCAAGATGGAGATAATGATGAAGTGTTTCATCTTTGAAAAAGAACTGTAGAATTCTTTTTCTACATGCTTGACTTGAAGGGTCAATTGTTTTAAAGGCATGTTTTATTGGCTTGTTATATAGTCAATCATTTGTATGCAAATGTAAAGACATGGAGGTGTTCACAAGTTGTGAAAATCTGTTTCTTTTCTTGAAGTAGGAGTTTAGGCCGTCCAGTTGTTGTCTGTAATCCTGTTGTTGTTAACAATTGTTGTTGACAGTATGTCAAACAGGTACAAATGAAAATTTTGTGAAGCATATGTATCTTCACATTGGTTTGAGCCACCTTGGATCAATGATTAAGGTCAAACTACCTTCTGTGACCTTCTCAGCAGGATTTCTACAAGAAGTTAAGGAGGAAGACAATTCTTCCCAGGAGGACAAGCACATCTAGGAAGGGAGTGTTTAAAGTCTTTGGTTCAGAGGCACTATGGAAGGCAAGTGTATGGAGGCTGAAAGAAGAGGGTGTTGTTACTTTCATTTACTGCTTAGATCAGTATATCAGTTTTTTGGAGTCTAAAATCTTTTTAGTGGGAAGGCGTGATCTAAAATGGATCTTGGATAAACCTCTAAGTCTAAAAGACTTCATATAAGAAGTAAAAGGTGCTAAATGGCACAAATCCTTTGTAAATCAGAGGAAAAATGAAAGTCAAAGGATGTTCTTGGGAATAGTTTCATCGCATAGATCTCTTCATTTTGAATCTAACGCAATTTGAATGGGCTAAAATGGACTTCGGATGAAGAAGTTATGGTAGAAAGAAGTTTGCCCATTGTCCTTTGAAAAGGAGGCAATTTCTTATATAAATGGGACTTAAGAGAAATAAAGGCTTTCTATGGAAATATTACATTAGAAGGTTCAAAGGGAGGACATAGACCAAAGGCCTTAAGGACCCCCGATTAGCGATCTCTGATATATCGGATCATAGGTAGGTTGCCATGCGATATCGGGACCCTGGGCGAGTCGATTGCGATATGCGCAGGTCAGCGATCTGCGATCAACAAAGTGAAAGGGAAGACCCACGGGGCCGTTGTGATTGTGATATGTGACATGCGATTAGGGTCGATAGTGATGCGCCGAAATCGGTGATCGTCGAATCCTTGATACAAGTAGCCAATGCCAATGCGATGTGCGATTGTGACTTATGACAAAACACGGACTTGGTGAGGTTTATGAACGCGGTTGAATAATATTTGAAATTTGGAATTTCGGATTTTCTATGTATTTCTGTGTATTTGGGTGTTTGACCACACGACAATGCGATTGCAATATTGCGACCAAAGGTGGACCCGATAAGGATTATAGACGCAATTTCATATTATTTGAAATCCGAATTTGGGGATTTTCTTTGTATTTTCGTGTAATTGGGTTTTGGCCTTATGCAATGCGATTTGCAATGAGCAATGAAGAACACTGGCCGGACAGGTTTATAGGGGTGATTCTGTATTATTTGAAGTCCGGTTAAATGCTCAATGATGTGTTTTCACTAGTTTTTCCTGTGTATTATGTTACGTGTTCGAACGCAAGATTTTTGCAGGAGGAAGGCCGAATGGTTGGGTTTCCGGTGCTCACTGGTTCATTTCCATGAGAAACTGATTCTTTTGTGAAAATGCGTGGTTTTCCATGATGGAGGACTATAACCAAATGGTTACAAATACACAGAGAGCTCAATTGACAGGGTTGCTGAAGGTTGTCGAGATTCGCTTGGAGGTCGAGTGAACCACTGATAACATAGAGCCAACAGCTAGAGCTAGAGCCAGAGCCAAGAGCCAGACAGAGCGAGAGCTAGAGCCGAGAGAACAACAAAGAGATCAAATGATACAGCTGTCGCTGATGTCTAACGTGTGCTGAAGAAAGAAGAAGGAGTTCCAGAGACAGTAAGAGAATTTTGAGGGACTTTGTTGTATATCTAACCCAAGAATATTATAGATCTAATAAGAAAATATAAGATAATGCAAATAAACCCAGAAATAGATAGAAATGCTTCTTTATTATCAAACCCTTAAGGTAGGGCAACACCATACATTCACTCCTTAGGGAAGGAGAACACTCCACAAGCCATATGCCTGTTCATACAAGAATACTTCTCTTCATATCTCTCCATGTGGAGTCTCTAGCCTCTATATAGGCCTCATACATACAATACCATGCATCATTACCATGGTTTCCTCACACCATCAACTAATACCATGGGCCCCTTACATTATTATTAATTACTTGTGATCCCTTACATGACATGGGTTAACCACCTTATTTATTACTATGGCCCATCCCATTATTACATTATTACCTTGGGTACCTCCCTCGGTACCCCATATTACCCCCCCCAGGTATATAACATTCCACCCCCCTTAGCATGTTTCGTCCCCGAACATGGGAAGAACACAAATAATAAGATCTACTCAAAAGAGTAGTCCACTGATACCATGCACATGCATCTAGCCATCCAAGAGAAAGGTGAACCCTCGATCTTTCTGGTGCCTCGCTCACTTGAGATGGAAGTTGATCGTGGTAGCTCTTTTGTGTTGAGGTGAAGTAGGTGGATCTTTGCTTCTCCTTATCTATCTTGTGGGGGTTGTTGTCCTTGTGACTAACTGATTGCCATCTTGATGGTTGTCTTGTGGGGTGATGTGGGTGATGATATGTTGAAGTTTTAACCCACTGTGTCTTCTTCTTTAATTCACCCTATTGAGGTGCATGTTGTGGTGTCTTATTTTCCAATATGACTTCAACCACTGATTCCTCCTCTGATGTATCAGCACCTGTAACCTTTTCTGCTTCAGCCTCTGTTTGTGTCTGATTGTCGACCATCAACTGCTCATCATCTGATATGTCAGACCCTTGAACATCTTCTGCTTCAGCCTCCATGTGCTCTATCTGTTTATGGATGGAAATATCCTGTAATGTAATTTTCTTCTTTTTATACCATAGCTTCAGGAATTTCTTCTGCACATTAATATTGATAGTACCCACGGATTCCATCCAAGGATATCCCAAAACAACATCCGTAGTATCCATCTCTGAAGCATAAAAATCACCATGCAACACATACTTATCCATAGAAATCTTCAAATCCTTGTACACTTGAACATCCTTATTATTAACCTGTGTATGTTGAATTTGTTTTGCTGGGACTTGCAATTTTTTTGCCAAATTAACACTGATAAAATTATGTTTGTAACTAGGATTTATAGAAACAATAATCTTCTCTTTCTGAATCAATCCATGAACCTGCAATAAGGATATACCAGTAGGAAATAACCCCATATGTTTCTCCTTAGTTTCCTTCTTTTTTGTAGCATAAGACCATTTGTCCATAAAGAGTTTTTCAAATTCTTCATCCGACAAGTCTTTCGACTGTTTGATTCCTAGCGATCTCCACCATCTGTCGGCATCCTCTTGCAAATTAAACAGTACAAAAGCCTTCCAAAGTCTCCCATGTTTGAGCTTTATTGTTTGTAGGAATTCTTCAATAGTAGGACCCTCATCTTTCCCGGTAAATTGTAGAGTCGTCATGAAGAGGGTTTTGAGAAAAAATTCTATGGCTTGGCGAAAATTTGAAATTGTCACAGTTTCGTCAATATTGCTCAGAATCTCTATTATAACCTGTTTTTGGAAATGTAACAATCATTCTGCATCTACCCATGTGATAGAAATCTTGATCCAGGCACTAGAATTCCAGATCTGCGCTGCTACTCTCCCGCCGTCACCCAAAATTTTTGAAAAAAAAAGTGTTGATTTTAAATCAGCGATATCTCCCTCATCCGGACTCCGATTCGACTGATTTTTTTTTTTGAATTTAGGTGTTTTTTCACAAAGATTCCAGATCTACAATTAAATCTTGTAGATCTTGCACCAGGACGTCTGGATCTGCGCCGCAAATTCGCTGCCCCGAAAAATTGTCTCTAACCCTACTGATATTTAGATCAGTGATATCTCCTTCATCCGGACTCCAATTTGACTGATTTTTTTTTTGAAATCGGCTATTTTTTCACAAGGAATACAGATATGCAATCATATTTTTCAGATCTTGAGCCAAAACATACATATCTGATATGCAAACTCGCCGCCCTTGAAATCCTGCAAAAAGTAAAAAAAAAAATTCCACTTTTGTGCAGAAGAAAGCGCTCTGATACCACTTGTTGTATATATAACCCAAAAATATTATAGATCTAATAAGAAAATATAAGATAATGCAAATAAACCCAGAAATAGATAGAAATGCTTCTTTATTATCAAACCCTTAAGGTAGGGCAACACCATACATTCACTCCTTAAGGAAGGAGAATACTCCACAAGCTATCTGCTTGTTCATACAAGAATACTTCTCTTCATATCCCTCCATGTGGAGTCTCTAGCCTCTATATGGGCCTCATACATACAATACCATGCATCATTACCATGGTTTCCTCATACCATCAACTAATACCATGGGCCCCTTACATTATTATTAACTACTTGTGGTCCCTTACATGACATGGGTTAACCACCTTATTTATTACTATGGCCCATCCCATTATTACATTATTACCTTGGGTACCTCCCTCGGTACCCCATATTACCCCCCCTAGGTATATAACATATGATGTCACTTATGTCTTGGTTTCTTACTAAGTGTTGGAAGTCTAATTTTTTTGCTAGATACTGGATGTGTATCCTAGTATCCTATCTTTGAAGGCATTTTGTTTACATGTACCTTGTTCAAATGATCTAGGAGGATCCTCAAAATGTTCAAAACTCAACAGTCTCATATGCTCATGAATCCAGTGCCAAGTTGAATAGCTCGTCGCACTAATTTTGGTGGCATATTCCATTTTCAAAATGGCCTCTGTATGAGGAAGTTAAGGCATTTTGAAGTTTTGTGGAAACAGGGAAAAAAAGGACTGCACAGTCAGAAGTGTGGGACCCATAGATGCTGACGCGGAAAAAAGAGTGGCTATGCAATGGCCATGTGTTAGCGCCAGAGCAGGACAAGTGGACAACACCAGAGCAGGCCAAGTGGTAGTGCTAGGGTAGGAAAAGTGGCAGCATGAGAGCAGGGCACGTGGCAGTAGGTGGCGTACCCACGAGTCAAACTATTAAGTTGAGAAGTTCGTGGGTCAAATCCACGACTACTGCGTTGTCGGCCCAAATGATCTGAAAAAGGGGCACTAAAGGCTTATTTTCAAGCTTACAAGAACCTCTCCCACTTCCAAAGCTTAAATATTCCCAAGATATTATGATTAACCAAATGTGGAATTAATAATGTGCTTGACAATAAGGTGTATGCTTATGTTTATTTTAATTGATTATATGCTTTAAAATATATTGTTTGTGCTGATATGTAAATACATGTAACAATGGAACAGTGCAACAATAAAACAAACACACAGAACAACAATGTAATATGGAGTTCACCCAAAACTCTTGGGCTACGTCTCCTTGAGCTCTAGTCAACTCGACTAGACTCTCTAGGATTATGGTATAAGTCCTTTTACAAGCTCCACACTCAACTCCACTGGTTTACATAGAACACAATGGGTTTAGACACCATCTTATCCCTGGCTCTTAAGCCCTTAGGCTTTCTAGCTCTGGCTCTCACTCTGGCTCTCGGTTCTGGCTCTGGCTCTGGCTCTTGGCTCTGGCTCCTGGCTCTGGCTCTAGCTCTGCCTTCCACTTTTTCTCTGTCTTAGCAACTGCTTGCTCTATCTCTGACATTGAGTGGCTTTTAAGCCTATCGGTGCTTGTCTGTTCCTCTCCTTTTTCGGGCTCTCTGGCTCCCGGCATCTATCCATTCAAATCCCCTCTGAGTGTTAAACAATCATTGTAAAATTCCTTTAGGTATGGTGGCCACTTGTTTTTAAACGGAAAGGACCATTGGCGCATTTGAAATCCCCAAAAAGTCATTTCTCTGTTTACATAGAGAAATACACAGAAACGCTGAAAAATCTGCCAAAATGCTTTCTATCGGACTTCAAATATTATTGAATCTGCCCTACAATTCCATTGGGTCTGCTTTTATATCTCTATCGCAAGCCCACTTTTGATCTGCATGGTCTCTAATCCAACGGTTAATATCCATTTCGGGCGACTTATGTGTACAGGGATTACTTGCCCGAAAAGGTGGTTTTCTCTCTCCAGTGCCAAGCCACGTGTCAGCCAGTGTATGGGATCGGGCGGAGCCCATCCAATAGCACTTACCACCTGAGGCCCACCCGAAATGCTACTCATTACGGAACTTAAATAATATAAGGCTGCATTTATAAATCTTTTGGGTTTGGATTTTATCGCTTTGGGTGCATTTCTTTTGTATTTCGATTTTATAGTGGAAATGTGTTAATACACAGAAAAGCTCGACAAATCCCTTTTTATTGCAACTCAAAATTTATAGAGCCACGTTTATAAAATCTGTTGGGTCCAGCTATAACAAGTTGCATATTATAGTGCCCCCACTCCTTTGTATCACCGTGATGAGATATATCGAATTGGAATTTTGCAGTCGCATTACCCAATGGCTCGAGGTTCTTTCCATTGATTATGGATTATGCTGATTGCCAACGCCAATTCATTGCATATCGCAATCGGCTCTGCCCAGTGTTCCGACATTGCATTCATGCCTGCCTCCGACCCGATATGTCAGAGATCGGTGATCGGGAGTCTCTTTCGCCTCTACTTTAAGTCCTCCTCTTGGACCCTCTCTGATGCGATTTCCCTTTATAAGGTTTTTCTTTTGCCATTTTTAGAAGATTTTGCCTCTTTTTCAAAGGATAAAGGGCAAATTCTTTCTCTGATAACTTCTGCATCTGAGGTCTATTTTAACCCATTCAAGTTGCAGTAGATTCAGAATGAAAAGTTCTACATAATGGGACTATTTATAGGAGCATCCTTGGACTTTAATTTTCCTCTTTGAGGAACACTTAGGCTTAGGAGTCTATCCAAAATCCATTTTGGATCACGCCTTCCCACTAAAAGAACTTTTGGTCTCCAAAATACTGATATACTGATCTGAACAATAAATGAGAGTAAAAACACCCTCTTCTTTCAGCCTCCACACACTTGCCTTGCATAGTGCCTCTGAACCAAAGCCTTTGACCACCTTCCTTCTTGGATGTGCTGGTCCTCCTAGGAAGAAATACCTTCCTCCTTGCCTTCCTATAGAACTCTTGTTGAGATGGTCACAAAAGGTAGTTTGAACTTTTCTCCCTTGATCATTGATCCAAGGTGGCTCAAACAAATGTGAAGTACATCTGCTCCACAAAATTTTTATTTGTACCTATTTGAAAAGCTGTCAAAAACAACTGTTAACAACAAAAGAAATACAGATAACAACTAGATGGCCTAAACTCACGCTTCAACAAAAGAAACAGATTTCACATCTTGTGAACACCTCCATGTCTTACATCTGCATATAAATGATGGACTAGATAACAAGCCCACAAAACATGCCTTTAAAACAAATGAGCCCTCAAGTCAAGCACGTAGAAAAAGACCTCTAGGATTCTTTTTCAAAGATGAAAACACTTCATCATTATCTCCATCTTGGAGACCAAGTTAACTTCTCCCAAGTCAACAGTGCATCACATGCATGTCAAAGAAGTCAACCCTACAAGTTAATTACATATACATGTTCAAAAATAAGGAAATCATCAACATCCCTGTGTTCATGCACAACATTCCCATGCATGAACACTGTACTTTCAAAGCTGAAATGAAATATAATGTTGCAGCAACAAAGTGAGTCTCCTACTCAACTTCTTCATTCACCTTCTTGGTAAAATCCCGCAACTTGCATTCCATTAACAAAGAAATGAAAACAGATGCCTTATATCAATAGACATGCAATCTTAATTGGATAAGAACTCTAACCATTTCTTACCAATCCATTTCAAAGGTCTTTCCCTTGTCTGCACATCAGCATCAACATGTGAATCATCCTGAGACACATCGTTCATGGAAACTTCCTTTCCATTTCTGCCATCTTCTCTTTCCACCTTCTTCAACTTTTGTGGAAGCATTGTTGGATTCAGAGTCCAACATTTTGCAGCAACATGTCCTTGCTTATGGTAGTAAGTACAGCACATGTGAATCCTCTTGACAGCATGATTTGCCTTGTCCAATGGACCTTTCAGTTCTTGCTTCTTTTCCTTCAAAAGTTTGATGTATGTGGCCATTCTCTTCCAACATCTAGAAACATTATGGTTATCCAAACCACAAAAGGAACACGCAATTCTTTTCCCATATCTATGTGGAAATTTAGAATGCTTTGCAAAATCAAAAGGAAGATGATTAGAACTAGATTTATACCTTTCTCTTTCACCTTTATTGCCTTCATGAGGAGGTGAAACAAATGAAGAAGTGACTCCCTTTGGAACACCATCAATCTCTTCAAGGTTGTCAGAGTTTCCACAACTCTCTGGTTCAAGTGTGTGCTTTTGACCACCCGCATCCTACAAATTATGTTTCAAGCTATTGCATTCCTCTTGAATACAATCTTCACACTCTTGGGGAAGAGGACCTGCAATGAAACTCCTTCTTGGAACTGTTTCAATGGCCTTCATGGTAGCTTTAGAACTCTTTCCATAAGACTATCCATAGACAAGACCCAAATACTTAGGCCTTTCCTCAACCATTATTGGCTCAACAATACCTTGTGCATGTTTACCCAAGCCCTTTCCTTCATAGCCCATCTTGGACATTAGCTTGGAACCTATGCCTCTAGTATGTTTTTCAAAAGAACCAATATAAGCATTCTTAGAAGAATTTGAAGACAAACTAGAATGGTTTACCTCTTCTTGGAGCTGATACTTGACCAAGGCTTCTTTGGCAACAAAGAGCTATGACTCCAACTCATGCATCCTTTTCAGGTTCATATTTTCAATATGAAGTTGCCTATCCATTTCCTGCAATTTGTCAAAAAGCATCTGCTTCTCTTCCTCCACGGAATTAAACTACTCTCTAAGTATGTTGCTCTTCCTTCTATCCTCATACATTTCTCTCACTACGTCCATCATGATGAACAAGTCTTGCTTCATGTCTCCATCAAAGAATTTTGTGAAGAAAGAAGAATTTGAGGACTCACTTGTAGAAGTAGTCATTATGCCAATGAACAAAAGAACTTCAAACAAGATAAATAAAGAGCTTATTCAAACCTTTTGCAACAAACCTCTTGTGCTTCAAGGATTGCCTTGAGGTCCTTTGGGATAAGAAGAATGCCTTCAGCCCTTCTTCCTTCTTGTCCTTCCTGGATTGAGCTATTAACAACTTTCCCTTCACCTCTGCAAACTCAAACAACAATCAGTCTACTAATAAGCATACAATCACTCAGACAGTCAATCCTTGACTACCCAAACACCTTTCAGACAAGCAATCTTTGCTTTGTCAATCAAGTATTCTGAGCTGATACCACTTGCTCTGGTATAAACAACTTTGATATCACCTTCTTGAAGGTGGGGTTAACCAATCTTAGGCTCCAATACCACCTGATCTGAAAATGGGGCACTAAAGGCTTCTTGTCAAGCTTACAAGAACCTCTCCCACTTCCAAAGCTTAAATATTCCCAAGATATTATGATTAACCAAATGTGGAATTAATAATGTGCTTGACAATAAGGTGTATGCTTATGTTTATTTTAACTGATTATATGCTTTAAAATCAATTGTTTGTGCTGATATGTAAATACATGTAACAGTGGAACAATGCAGCAATAAAACAAACACACAAAATAGCAATGTAATATGGAGTTCACCCAAAACTCTTGGGCTACGTCTCCTTGAGCTCTAGTCAACTCGACTAGGCTCTTTGGGATTATGGTATAAGTAATTTTACAATCTCCACACTCAACTCCATTGGTTTACATAGAACACAATGGGTTTAGACACCACCTTATCCCTAGCTCTGAAGCCCTCAGGCTTTCTAGCTCTGGCTCTCACTCTGGCTCTGGCTCTAGCTCTTGGCTCTAGCTCGTGGCTCTGGCTCTCGCTTTGGCCCCACCTTCTGCTTTTTCTCTGTCTTAGCAACTGCTTGCTCTGTCTTTGACATTGAGTGGCTTTTAAGCCTAGCAGCGCTTGTCTATTCCTCTCCTTGTTCGGGCTCTCTGGCTCTTGGCCTCTGTCTGTTCAAATCCCCTTTGAGCGTTAAAAAATCATTGTAAAACACCTTCAGGTATGGTGGCCACCTGTTTTTAAACAGAAAGGACCATTGGCACATTTGAAATCCCCAAAAAGTCGTTTCTCTGCTACACAGAGAAATACACAGAAACACTAAAAAATATGCCAAAATGCTTGCTATCAGACTTCAAATATTATTGAATCCACCCTACAATTCCATCAGGTCCACTTTTATATCACTATTGCAAGCCCACCGTTCATCTGCATGATCTCCGATCCAACGGTCAATATCCATTTTGGGCGGCTTATGTGTACGGGGATTACTCGCCTGAAAATGCAATTTTGTCTCTCCAGTGCCAAGCCACATGTCAGCCATTGTATGGGATCGGGCGGAGCCCGTCCAATACCACTTACCGCTTGAGGCCCACCCGAAATCCCGCTCATTACAGAACTTAAATAATATAAGGTTACATCTATAAATCTTTCGGGTCTGGCTTTTATCACTTTGGGCGCATTTCCTTTGTGTTTCGGTTTTATAGCGGAAATGTGTTAATACACAGAAAATCCCGACAAATCCCTTTTTATTGGAACTCAAAATTTATAGAGCCGCGTTTATAAAATCCGTCGGGTTCGGCTATCGCAAGTCACATATTATATCGGCCCCGCTCCTTTGTATCACTGCAATGCGATATTGCGATGCAAGATATCGCATCAGCATTTCACAGTCGCATTTCAAAATGGCCCGGGGTTCCTTCTATTGATTATGGATTATGCTGATTGCAGATGCCGATTCATCACATATTGCAATCGGCTTCGCCCGGGGTCCCAACATTGCATTCATGCCCGCCTCCGACTCGATATGTCAGAGATCGGTGATCGAGTGTCTCTTTCGCCTCTGCTTTAAGTCCTCCTCTTGGACCCTCTCCAATGTGATTTCCCTTTATAAGGTTTTTTTTTTGCCATTTTTAGAAGATTTTGCCTCTTTTTGAATGGATAAAGGGCAACTTCTTTCTCTGATAACTTCTGCATCTGAGGTCCGTTTTAGCCCATTCAAGTTGTAGCAGATTCAGAATGAAAAGATCTACGCAATGGGACTATTTCTAGGAGCATCCTTGGACTTTCATTTTCCTCTGTGAGGAACACTTAGACTTAGGAGTCTATCCAAAATCCATTTTGGATCACCAAAATCTTACCAACAGGCCACGAGTCAAGTTTATTAAGAAAGGGCGCAAGTTTATATTTAGACAATGGTAATGTTGTAATGGTGGGAAAGTGTTTGCGAAGTCTGCCATATCCGGTAGGCCAGTCAAACCCTCAAATTGTTTTAACATATGCTATACGCCGATTCCAAACATAACACATGCACGATGCACAGTCGAATGTCAAACTATATGTTATAACCATATTCCAAATTAATACCATATCACTGATATTGCGCGGCGGTATTTCCAAATTTAACATATATATGTTATGATGTATCACCATGAGGAGATTTATATGTCACCATCAGACTATGGTTACAACCATTTGATATATTTGGCATGGGTATGTTAATACAAATAGTCGTATACTATGTTAAAAGCATATATTACATATGGCGAGGGGTTATAACAAGCATGCTATATATTTATAATGTTGTTGCAAACAAATCCCAAGAGGCCCACGGGTTTGATCCTAAAACATTCTCGTGGAGTTATAAAAGAATATACCAATGTGCCATGGCCAAGGGAGATATAAGGGTTTAATCCTGTAATTTTTTTGACAATGCCTGTAAATGCCTTTTGAGGCATATCTTGGCCACTATTGGGCCTTTTTGTAATCTAAAAGTTTCATTGGGAAGTTGAGGCCAAGACCTTTGACAACTGACAGTGGCCATTGAAGCCTGTGAGAAGATTCCAGAATGGTGAATTTTGATGTAAAGAGACTTTATGAGCATTTTCAATACATTGAATGTCCATTGGAAGCAGACCCAAAGATGTAGTCTAGGATGGATGAACTTCATCATCAAATTTCCTGTGTTTGCTTCTTATTCTTTTCTATTCATGGTTGATTTCAAATTTCAAGTTTTTAAGTTTAAGGCAAATACAAATCCATTTTCCTTATTAATTCACTTAAAAAGCAACCTTAGTTAATATTTGAAGAAATTGAGCAAATAGTCAATTTCGCTATTTTTGGATCATATTTTGGTATCAGAGCAAGGTTGATCATGTATAAGTAGGATATTTTCCAATGTGAATGTTGACTAGATCCAAGTCATGATGTGGAGAAGGGAAACTTGAGAAGATAAATATGGATATTGGAAAGAGGAAAGTCTCTCAAAAGTTGAAGATGGGAGAGACAAATGAAGGAGAATCTCCTGAAACAAAGGTCGTTGGTGAGGAGAAATTTCAGAAAGTGTTCCTTAATATGAAAAGGATGATTGCAGAACCTTATGAAGACAAGAATACTAGAGAAGCAACTTCATCTTCAAAAAGCACAAAAGAGAAAAAGAGAAAGGAAAAAGTTGATGGTAATGAATTTCCTTCTCCTTCATCGTCGTCTTCTTCTTCTTTATTCTCTTATCATTCAAGTTCACATTCAAACGCACAAAAGAAGCAAAATAAATCTCCTTTTTTGAAGCTTGAGGTTAGGTTTGAGTTTCCAATATATGATGGTGGATTGAATCCTGAAAAGTTAGATATCTGGATAAAGAAACTTGAGGTGTATTGTAGAATTCAAAATGTAGTTGATGAATCTGCAAAAATTCAGTTAGCTACACTTAGAATGGGAGGAACAACTTTGATTTGGTGGGAAAGTAAAACTCAATCAGATTTGAAGTGAAAAGGTAAAATTATCTCTTCATGGTCTAAGTTTGTTAAAGCTCTTAGAAATAAATTCTATCCTTTAGGATATATGCAACAGGTTGTAATGGGTTGGTAGCATTGGAAAAAGGCATTAGCACTTAATGTTCCATTAGACACATGAGAAAAATTGTTGAAGTATATTGGAAGTTTGCATTCTTATTTGTGACATACTTTGCTTATGTTTAATCCAGCTGACTTTGATTAAGTGTGTGTACAATCCATTCATATTGAATCAGGGGGTAGACCTTTTCAGTCAAACTTTTCAAATAAACCATTCAAGTATTTAGAGAGAAAATATTCCAAAGAAGGCAAGGGAAAGAGTAAGTTGAAAGGGAAGAAATCGGCAACAACAAAGAAGGAAGGAGAAAGGCCTACTTGTACTCATTGTTAAAGGGTTGGACATGATGACTCCAAATGTTGGAAGCTTCATCCTGAACTTAGACCAAAGAAGTTCCTTAAGAAGAAGGGTGAAATGAAAGCTAATTCTGCAGTCCAACAAAATTTGAGTTCTCACTCCGGTGACGAAAAGAAGATTACTGCTATGGGTCTAATAGGTATTCTTTCTAAAACTAGCTCTAGTTCTACTTGTTCTACATCTTATTCAAAAGATAATAATGTGACTGAATAAAATAAGAGATTGAGTTGTTTCACATAAGGATCATATCCAAGCACACCAAGATAGACACATTATTCGATAATGGATCACAAGAAAATCTAATTTTTGAGGAAATAGTAAGGAAATTGGGATTGGAAACTAAAAATCATACAAAACCATACCCTTTAGGATGGTTGAAAGAAAATACTCAGATGCAAGCCATAAAACAATGTCAATTAAGGTTTGTAATTACAACTAATTTTGTTGATGAAGTTGAGCTAGAAGTGATTCCTTTTGGATATATGTGGAATTGTGTTGGGTAGTCCATATCTTTATAACATAGATGCCATATTTCATAGAAAGAAGAATAAGTAGCATCTCTTTAAATATGGAATTGAATACATTGTCAGGGAACACATAATTAAGACAAATTTTGATTTAATCAGTGTCATTTAGATAAAAATGCTAATGAATACAAGTAAAAAGTATATTCTCATGATTGTTAAAGAACAACCTAAATATAAGTATGATGCTTTTCAAGGGTGTGATTCTTAGTTTAAGGACAAATTGGTTGAAATAGTAGACTCGTATAAAGAATTGTTTAAAGAACCAAAATTTTTACCTCCAAAACAAGAAATACAACATGAGATTCAACTACAATCTGATGCCCCTCTCCCGAACATTGGCATGTATCATATGTCAGTCATTGAAAATGAAGATATTAAGAAACAAATTCAGGAATTGGTTGATAAAGGCTTTATTTAACCTAGTGCTTCTCCATGTGGATCACTAATCATATTAGTCCCAAAGAAAGACAGAACTTGGAGAATGTGTGTTGCTTTCAGAGCTTTAAATAAAATCACCATTAAGAACAGGTATCCTCTTCCTAGAATTGATGATTTACTTGATTAGTTAAATAACGATGTTTGCTTTACAAAACCATATTTAAGAAGTTCTTATCATCAGATTCGAATTGCAGAGAATGATATATGGAAAAATGCATTTAAGACTAGAAAAGTACTTTTTGAATGGTTAGTTGTGTCGTTTGGGTTATGCAATGCTCCAACAGCTTTTATGAGAGTGATGAATGATTTTATTTTTCCTTTTATTGATAAGTTTGTCATAGTCTATCTGGATGATATTCTTATTTTTAGTTCAAGTTGGGAAGAACACGTAAAGCATGTTAAAAAAGTTTTTGATGTGTTGCAAAAAGAGAAATTATATCTCAAACTCTCTAAATGTGAATTTGGAAAAACTTCCTTGGTATATCTTGGTTACATAGTTGGAGGTGGTTAGTTAAAATTAGATCCAACTAAAATTGAAGTAATTGTTAAGTGGCCAAGACCTCAAAATGCGATGGAAGTTAGAAGTTTCTTGGGTGCAATTTAGTACTCGAGCGAGTTTATTTCTTATTTATGTTTTATTGCATCACCACTTCATGCTTTAGCAAGTTCTAAAGTATCCTTCCAGTGGGGAGGAAAAAAAAAAAATCATTTGATACTTTAAAGCATAAAATTGTTACAACTCCAATTTTGGCTTTGCCAGACCTTCAACAACCATTTGAAATAGAAATTGATGCTAGTGGGTATGCAATGGGTGCATTATTATTACAGAAAGGAAATGCTATTTGTTTTCATTCAGAAACATTTTCTAAATCAGTTGCTAACTATCCAACTTATGATAAATAATTGTATGCATTAGTGGAAAGTGTTAAAAAATTGAAAAATTATTTAATGGGCAAAGAAATAGTGATTCATATAGATCACCAGCCACTTCAATACCTTCAATCACAAACTAAGTTGCAATAGTCTTGACATTATAGATGGATGGGGTTTTTGTGGCAATTCCATTTAGTAAACAAATACAAGAAAGTGTAGAAATTTTGACTGTAGATTAACCTAATTATGCAATATAACTAAAACAAAATACTTAATCTACTTCTACAATCAAAATTGTGGAAGCTTAATAGATTTGAGCAATATCAAGCGAAACACATATAATAGATAAGAAGAATCAATACACATTAAACACAGAAGAATACTCTGGGGAAAGCCTCAGCTAAAAACCCCGCTATCTGATCCGGATCTTGGGGAGAGGCCCCCAAGATCTAAAAGATTGAAATGGATCTTGGGGGAGAGACCCCCAAGATTTGAAAACTTGAATTGCAGAAGAAAAATAAGAGGAGAATGCCCAATAAACAAAACCACAAAGAAACCTTTTATTAAAACCCAAGTGGAAATAAACCAGCTAGCGCAATGGTAGCTTATCTTTGAGAAGAGATGTGGCAGCTACATGCCTCTGAACTGTAAAGCTACATTGTGGCGGACAATCTGTCCTTTTACAAAATGTGACTTGTTACTTATAGTATTTTTCTAGTTACAATACCATGGGTCAATTCCATGGGTGAATGAATACCATGGGTGGATTTTACAATACCACGGGCAGATGCCATTTACAATACAATGGGT
>APFE031302400.1:21759-61832 GCA_000404065.3 Pinus taeda
TTCCAACAATGATAGTGCTCGAATAGATCTTTCTATGAGCTATTGTATGCGTCAAACGGAGATCATATGCTAAAGTTACGACCCCGGGAAGTTGATGTACCAACTTACCCCCAAACGGGGCCCACAGTTTGGCGTTTAATCTCCTAGGGTTAGGTTTTGGAATGTTAAGGGTTTTCCATTGGTTCTCAACAATAAATAGGCCTTCGAGCCTCATTGTAAGTCAGTTCAGAGGCATGTATCCAACACATCTCTTCTCAGAGATAAGCTACCATCGCCCTAGCTAGTTTATTTCCATTTCTGATTGTAAGCATATTTCAGTATTTTCCATTAATGAAATGAAGTATTATTTCCGCTGCATATTTGTATATATGGTTATCTATGTAATTTGTTGCGTTCCTGTTTAAATTCGGATCACTATCTGTATTATCATACAAGTGGAAATATCTCAGTATTACACACAGCTTTAGCTCTCACAGCTATCTGGCTCTCAGTACAATCCCTCACTCTGCTCATAGAAAGAATAGACTATTCATATGCCTTCTCCTCTGCCCTCCAAGCCTCCTATTTCCTTGCGTAGTTTTCCCTAGGTGATCCAACTGTAACCTTGTGTGACACTGATCTCACACACTACTCCAACACACTATAAAACTGCGCAAATCCCAAGGAATGAATTTCTTCTGCATGCAAGAGATTTTCTTATAGGAAAATTATTGCAACTGATAGTACACTGTCCCTGACTTTAATCTCAATTGGGTCTTTGTTTGAACTGACATGCATGAGTTATTTATGAGAGAATATTTAGTTATTTGGAGTGCACTATTTTGATGCATGCATGCAATAAGTGACTGAACTCACAATTAGTTCCACAAACTGTTTGGAACTAATAACTCAGTTAACTGAGCTAACTAATTACAACTCAAATAGAACTCATCTTTATCTCCTTAAGCAAGGGATAATCTCCTTAATTTAAGGGATAATTGTTGCATGACTTCACAAAGACTTCTAGCTTGAATTTATCCAACTAATTAACTCAAGATGAATCAATTAATTATTTTTCAAGCAGCTAGTGAGACCAAATTCGAATTTTAATTCTCAATTTTAATTCAAGGACAAATTAGCATTGGAATATTCTTGTTGCCACATTTAAACACTCCCTTTCAACAAGAAAGGGATTATCTGCCACCTACTCTTGTCTCTATGGAACTCGAATTTACACTTTGACAATGCGTCTGTCAAAATGTCAGCATCTTGCTCCTCGGTTGAAATATACTGCAACAACATTATCCTCCTTGCCACACAGTCTCTGAGATGATGATACTGAATGTCGATGTGCTTGGACCTGTCATGAAATACTGGATCCTCAGAGAGTTTGGTACAACTCTGATTATCACAATAGGTCACAATTGGATCCATCCTCTGATCAAACAAACCAACTAAAATTTTCTGCATCCAGATGGCCTCACATGCTGCCTGACTTGCAGCCATGTATTCAGCCTCTGTCGAGCTGAGTGCAACCGACCTCTATTTCCTGTTGTACCAAGAAACTACAGCTGACCCAAAATTGAAAATTCCTCCTAATGTGATCTTCCGATCTGATGGAATCCCTTCCCAATCTGCATCACTGAAGCCCAGTAGCTTCACTCCCTCTGTTCGTCTATACCATAATCCATATTGAGATGTGCCTCTGAGGTATCTCAAAACATGCTTAGCTGTCTTCCAAAACATCTTGGTAGGTTGAACCATTGCTTGACTCAGCTAGTTCACCGCATAGCACAAATCTGGTCATGTGTTCACTAAATACAGCAATGAACCCACAATCTATGGATACACAATAGCTTCTACTACTTCTCCTAAAGTAGCATCCTCCTTCCTCTAGTTACCTGCTAGAGGATTTTGCATGGGCTTGCACTTCTCCATGTGGAATCTCCTGAGTATCTCATTGGCATACTTGCTTTGAGACACAAACAACTCCCCATCCTTCTACCACACTTCCATGCCAAGGAAGTAGTGCATGAGACCCATGCCTTTCATCTCAAATTCTCTTGCAAGGTCCTCCTTGCAAGACATGATCAAATGATCATCAGCTATCAATATGAGATCATCAACATAAAGTACAATGATAAACTTCTTACCTTCCACCATGATGTGGTATAGGTTCACATCCGCTTCACTCTTTGTGAAGCCCAACCTAGTGAAGTAGTTGTTGATCCTGGTGTACCAAGCATGAGGTGCTTGCTTTAGCCTGTACAAATCTCTCTTGAGTCAGCACACATGCGACTCATGATCGAAGGTCTCAAAACCTTCTGGCTGCTCTATGTACACCTCTTCCTCATTCTTGCCATTGAGGAATGTAGTCTTCATATCCATCTGATGGATCTTCCAACCCATCTGTGCTAATAGTGCCAACATCGATTTGATAGATGAGTACCTTGCAACAGGAGAAAAAGTCTCATCATAGTCGATCCCCTCGACCTGTGAGAAACCATGGGCAAGAAATCTTGCCTTATGTTTCTCCACACTACCATCAGCATCTTGTTTTACCTTATAAAGTCAAAAGGAAATCACAATTGACTTGTTCTTTGGTCTTGGAACCTGTTGTGGCCACCAACAACCCCCCTTCTTATTTAGTGTTATTACTAATACTAAATAAGTGGGGACCCTTAGTCAAAAAATTTAAAAAATGAATTAGTGCTAACATTTCCTTTTTAATAAACCTCACCATCATAAACTTAGGAAAATACCTTTGCAAAATCTAAAAAAGCTTAAGTTTCATGGTAAGGAAAGATAAAGTCACTACTTAAGGAATATCGCATCGCAAAAAGGATAACATGATGCCTTCTTACAAGCCAAACTCTAAGTATGCGAGATTGCGATGCAAGATTACATAATAAAAAACAAATATCGCATCGCATGCCTTCAAACACAATTCCGTTGGAAAACCGCAGAAAATGCCGATATGCGATGAAGCATATCGCAAAACCGCACATCGCAAGAAATACATTAACACGAAATAAGAACATACTACGATTACGCGATGTTGCGACAATGCGATATTGCAATATCGCAATATCGCGATAGAGAGACAAAACGATCTTACAAAAGAATGACATTGCGATATTGCGATCTTGTGATAATGCAATACAGTGATCTGCGATATTGCGAAGCAAATCGCAGAATCACTCCATCGCAAAATCTCTCGGCTCACTCTTCGAAAATTGTTTCATAAAATGAGACCTGGTTATGCGCTTTAATGCTAATTAATGAGGTAGTTGCCAGTTGTTAATGAAATACGGTTTTGTGTTTATCCAGAAACCAGTTCACGTAAGGTGATACACTTTTGCGTGTCTTTGGCATTTTAAAGCTTTCCTGTCATTATTCCTAATTATTACTCTCACCTCACTTGTAAACTGCAGGAACAAAAAACAAAGAATTATACGAAGAAGTATACAGGAAACTATGGAGAAGAAAGGCAAGGCTTTGATGTCTGAAGTTAAAGACATGGCACCTTTGTACACAGACACTGCATGCAACAGAGACACGAGTATTTACACTTGGAAAGGCATGTATAATCTACTTGAGAAAGAGAATCCTAAGGTAATGGGGGATACGACTATTGCAGGCTCACAGAATTCTTTTGAAGCATTAGTTGCAGACTTAGCTTGTTCGTTCCTATACCAACTAGCGACGAGGCCTAAAATTATTCCCTATACAGACATAATTAAATGGGTACTGGACAGCGCTGACATAAAAAATAGATAGTTTAAGACTCAGGGTCAAGAGCTCTCGGAATCATTATTTTCACAAAATTTCAATTTTACATCCACTACAAGAAAGCACGTAAGAGGCGAAAATTGCACCAAGGAAGCTCGGATTAAGAAACCGAGGCAGTTTCTGATGCGCGATTAGCGCCTAGTGCTAATCGTGCATCGCTGGGTAAAACTTCTCGAAATGGAAAGCTTCTAATTGCTCAGCTACTTGTAAGTCCCAGAAATTCAGAAAAAAGTATGTTAAATATAAAAGGTAAATTTTGAATTCAAAAATCAGCAGTAATGGTCAGAAATATCCTCAAAAGTACTTAGTGAAACCACACAGTCAGTATATTACTCTCAAAAGCATCGTCAGTTCTGCCGAAGATGTGGCACCAGCTCTTGCTGATTCCGTTATTGTAGCATAGTTAAAGGCTGAAGTCGGCTAACCAACTTTTCACAATCAAATGTTGAATGCATGCTTGCAATGCTAAGGAGCAGATACAGAAATAGTTAGATATTAGATTTAATTTTAGAAATAGTTTTGCTTTATTTTGTCTATAGAAAGGACGGTCATTTAAACCGTATCCTAAATTTTTGTAAATAGTTATTTTTAGATGAAGTTAGTAGTATTTAAACCCTTCTCATGCATTTAGAGAAGGGTCCAGAAATTTATCAAAAACTTGTCCTTAGAACATGCAACTTTTGCACCCTCCGAGGAGGTTTTGATGAATGAATGGAACAGGATTTATTGATTTTTGCATTTGATATCTGCTATTGATGTTGCACTTCTGTACTCTTAGTGGATGTTGGATTAAGAAGAGATAAATCATTGTCGCTTGAAGCTCATGAGTAGAACTAGTTATAAATGGTACTTCTATCTCTTAACTATTTCTATTGCCTGTGTTAAAGCGATATTTATGTTCAGTTGTTTATATGTTCATGCATGAATTCCTGAGTTATCATTTGGCACTTTTGTACGGTGATAGCTATTTATTTGTGCTTAATATATGAGTAGCTTACTGTGTGATATGTTTTTCACAACTGTTTCGCCTAACTTTTTATGTGAAGTGGTTCATTTATATTAATTATTTTCTTATAACAGTTGAATAATCTTTATTATCGATTGTTATTTGAAATCATTTTAGATCGCACAGAAGAAATATTACACCCCGGGTTAGTATAGACTTAGAAGTTTCTATTTTATTAGAATCCAATTGCATGTCATTAAATTAAAGTTAGAATTAGAGAATCTTAATTAGGAACTGTTAAACCAGAAACATCAATCTTTCTCACGCACACACTTAAATTAGGAAACTGGTCCGATATCCCCAGTTGGACCCGCTATACCAAACGGAAAAGGAGCTACCAACCAAGGTCTGGACCGGGCAGGTATCCCCCTTGTTGCTGACCCGATTTTCAGGGCTTCAACATATCTGGCACTAGAAGGAGGGCCAGAACTATGAATGGAAAGTAAGTGCAAATCAAAATACCATTCTGAGAGTAAATCGCCCTCACCATCTCCCCCGACTTCTCCATTGCATTTAGAATCTTCAAATCCACAGTCAGAAGTTGTAGGATCAACAATCACTACTACAAACGCTGACATTTCAGAACAATCTACTATTGAACCTCCTAAAGTTGAATCTTTGATTCACAAACTTCAAGGATTTTCTATATCTCCTCCAAGATCTGATAAATCTCAAGGCAGCATGACTTCGCAATATAACCCTGCTCATCCTTTGACCAAATTAAAGAGCAAAACGTTTGGTGTTCAGCTAACTGAGTTACCTCTACCCACTAGGAAAAGAGCAAGGAAATCACCTAAAGAGTTCAATAGCGAGACTCTCTCATCATCATCATCCATCCCAAATTCCTCACCACAAAGTCAACCATCCACTCCTCCACTTCAGATCATTGTCCACCAGCATACTGGTATTTCCACATCTCCTTCTCAATCATCCGGAGTTATAATACCCTCATTTCCTCAACCTCAGGGATCATATTCTGCACTTCCTTCTGTTAGTAAATCAGTGATGGCCCAATATCCATGGAATAACCCAGGGGTAGTCCTAATGCCTGCACCCTTGAGTCAACTGCCAGCCCATCCTAAAAAATGGCTGCCTAAGTTGAATCCTGAAGAAGGCATGCTAGCGGAAGAGCATATTAATAACTTTATGCTATCTATAAACCTTAACAGAGTTACTAATGAAGATGTTGTTGTTCTACTTTTTCCTTATACTCTTCAGGGAACAGCTAGATCATGGTATTTTTCATTACCATCTGGATCTATCACCAGTTGGGATATCTTCCAGGAACAATTCCTCATTAAATTTGGCGATGATAGGTCTACAACGACGCTAATTAGTGACCTGTCAAACCTTAGGGCCCAGTCAAAAGAACCCATCAAATATTTCAATTCACGTTTCAATAAACTGTTAAACAAAATTCCTAGTACTTCCAAGCCCAACGAAGAAGTGAGAAGTGAATGGTATATCACAGCTTTACCATCAAACATAGCAATCTTCGTGGATATGGCTAATAAAACAACTTTAGCTAAAAACATGAAAGAAGCAATAACAGTAGAGAAATGTATAATAGCCCTAGAAAAGAGAACCACGTTAGAGGAACGGAAATCAAAGAAGGTTACTTTCAAAGAAGATCCCAAGAAAAAAAAATCGAAAGATCCATTCGATTTAGAAGGATTGCAAAAAGTTTTGAAGACCATGTCTAACGAAATGGTCAAAATCAAAAAACAAGTAGCAGAAACTTCTTCAAAAAAGCCCTATAGAACTTTTAAGAGAAACCCTTCAACAGATTCAAAGCCTCCCAATGCTATTATAAGTGTGGAATCCGAGGAAGAAGAAGAAGAAATTGCTACTGAAGGGAAAACCGATGATGAAGAAGTTGTAGAATTACAAGGAATGTGGGATTTCATCCTCCCACAAGAAGAGGATCAAGAAGCATTCCCAGTTAGTACACGAAGTGGAAATCACCTAGATCCTCCTCAAACTACCCCTACGCCAAAGAGCGCAAGCTCGACAATGAAGGATAAAGTCGCAACCAAGAAAACGACACCCAAAGCAATTCAAACCAGCCCAGTCCAAGCAGATTCATCTACTCCATCTAAAACGCTGATCATTTCGGATGAAATGGAGTACAATATCCTAGAAGACATGAAAAAGACTAGGGCCAAGATTACTCTTTACGAATTGAGCAAGTTAAAACACCAGCAAAAGATACTTTTGAAAGAGTTACATGCTGTGCCAGTTGCACCTTTGCCTGCCGCTATAATTTCTCAAGCTTCCCATGATATGGGAAGACCCCCGACTAATGTGATTAACAAGATTGATCCAAATGATGTTGCATTAATTGGAGGTAGATCGAGATCTCATACTCCCCCCTTTCTTCTTACTTATGAAATTTTTAATAAAAATGTGCATAATTGCTTAGTGGAATCGGGAGCTTCATCGAATATTTTGCCAAAGTCAATATGTACAAAATTGAACGTTCAACTGCAGAAGTCTGCTGCACGCATAGTCCAACTAGATCGATCGCAAGTCGAAGTGATTGGAGAATTAAATCAGGTTACCATAAGGCTGTCATCCAACCCAAAGGTATGTCAAGTTATCGACATTTTAGTTGCTGACATCCCAGAATTTTATGGCTTAATTCTTAGCAGGGATTGGTCAGAAAAACTTCATGGATACTTCGCAACCGACTGGTCACAGATGTGGCTGCCCTACAATGGTAAACCCAATCAAATAAAAGTTGAATGAGAAAGACATCAGAAATACATAGTAACGGAGCTAGAGGGAGAGAATGAACTAGTAGCATATAACAATAATATTATTGGCAATTACTCAGTAGATTCTTTCCTAGGGAATTTTAATGCTCATACGTCACCTTATTTAGAACATTCTGTTTTATCCCAAGTCAAAAATTTTTCTCAAACATATAGTTCTAAATGTATCAATTTTTTAGATAGTCCTTAAATAAATCTTTATTTTGGAAATTAGTTTTTGATGGTTCTAAATCTAACGAAGGAGCAGGAGCAGGATGCGTGCTAGTTAGTCCAGAAGGAGATAAAACTATGTTAAATTGCAGACTTGAATTTGATTGCACCAACAATACAGTGGAATATGAGGCTTTAGTCCAAGGGTTGTACAAAGAAATTGGATTAAATGTCAAATACCTTCAAGTTTTTGGAGACTCTGAAATTGTAGTTAGATAGGTACGTAATACTATACATTGTTTATCAGTTCATTTAAAACATTATCAATCTTTAGTTCAAGATCTAACTGAACATTTTATAGCATTTAATATTTCATCAATTCCTAGACTCCAGAATGCAAGTGCAGACCTTTTAGCTAACGTGGCTTCCAAACTTATCCCTTTAGAAGATTTTAGTCCAGATAGATTCTCAATAGAATTAATCTTTAAACCTTCTATTCCTGATAACATCACAAATTGGAGAATATTCAACGACGATCCTGATATCGTGAGTTTTCTCACATCTGAAGGATCCTATACCAATCAAATAATTGACAAAGACCAGCATGATCGACAATTGCAACAAGATAGCACTAACAATGTTATACCTAAGTCGGTAGTCAAATTAGAAGACCTTTATGATTTGAAAGATCTTTTTAAAAGATCTACTAATTCAAAACTCCAAAGTTCAACTTTGAACTACGAATTAGTAAATCTGGCAACTGATGCCAAATCGCAGAACGTCAATCTAGGCCTTGGCCTAACTCTTGAAGAAAAATTAGCATATATCCATCTTTTGAGACAATACACTTTTTTTTTTTCTTGGAACTATGATGAACTCAAAACATACGACACTTCTATCATCCAACATACTATTCCAATGATGGACGATGAAAAACCAGTCCAACAAAATTTGAGAAAAATCCATCCCAATCTAGAAAACCAGATCAAATCTGAACTCAACAAGCTATTGAAAGCCAAAATAATTTTTCCTGTTCGACATTCCAAATGGGTCTCCAATATGGTTCCCGTTAGAAAGAAAAACGAAGATATTAGAATCTGCATTGACTTTCGAAATATTAATAAAGCCCGCCAAAAAGATAATTTTCCTTTGCCTCCTATGGAACAAATTTTGCAGGTAGTTGCTGGGTCAGAATTAATATTCTTCTTAGATGGATTTTTAGGACACAATCAAGTGTTGGTACATCCTGATGATCAATTAAAAACAACATTTAGAACCAAATGGGGTACCTACGCATATCAAAAAATGCCTTTTGGCCTGATTAATGTTGGTGCCACATTTCAGAGAGCCATGTACATTGCATTCAAAGGTTTAGTTAATAAGTCTGTGGTAATCTATTTGGATGATATAACTGTCTATTCCAAGAAACGAAGAAACAATATTAGAGATTTAAAACAAATCTTCCAACGTTGTCTCAGGTATGGAATTTCACTTAACCCGAAAAAATCCTTTTTTGCATTAAGTGAAGGAAAACTTCTAGGATTCATAGTGTCAAAATTTGGAATTCATATTGATCCTAACAGAATCAAAGAGATTTCCGAAATATCCCTACCTCACAACAAAAAAGCCATGTAATCTTTCCTTGGTCAGATCAACTTTGTAAAGAGATTTGTTCTAGATTTTTCAAGAATCGTGTCTCCTTTACAAGCAATGATAAAAAAGAACTCAATCTTCAAATGGGGTCAAAACGAATATGAAGCATTCAATCTAATCAAACAAGCAATTATTAATGCTCCATGTTTAGCAACTCCAAATTTTTTAGAGCCTTTTATTTTATATACATTTGCCTTTGACAGATCATTCGCAGCGATACTTACTCAAGATAATCAAGAAAAAGCAGAAGCTCCGATTTCTTTTCTCAGTTCAAATTTATAGGGGTTGTATTAAATTATTCAGATGTGGAGAAAAAAGCTTATGATGTTTTCAAAGCAATCAAATATTTCAGACCCTTTCTACTCAAAACCCATACCAAAATCATTGTACCATTTCCAGCAGTTAGAAATCTTTTAGTGCAAAAAGATGTGGGTGAGAAAAGAGCCAATTGGGTTACTGCCTTACAAGAATATGATGTAGAAATCAAACCAACAAGCATTGTAAAAGGTCAAGGCTTTTGCAAAATGTTGGCCGGAGCATCGCTGATATCTGAAATTCCATCGACAGACATACAAGTGTATGAGGTAAGCCTAAACGATAATGAGTCATTATATGTCGATATCATTTATTATCTAAAGAATGGATACGCTCCTTCACACCTCGATCACACCAAGAAAAGAGCTCTAAGGTTGAAAGCCAAACAATATCAGCTCCTGAACAATGTTCTTTTTAAAATAAATTATGCTTTTGTTCTTCTTAGATGTCTCGAAGAATCTGAAGCTAAAAAAGTTTTGCAGGAACTCCATGATGGGCCAGCAGGCGAACACTATGCTGGAGATGCTACTGCACATAAAATCTTATGCGCAGGCTATTACTGGCCCACATTATTCAAAGACTCGCACAATTACGTGAGGAAATGTCAAGTCTGCCAAACCGCTGCCAGGAGACAGAAGAAACCATCCTTGCCACTACAGCTAGTCAACATTGACCAACCTTTTGATTAGTGGGGATTGGACATAATAGGTGAGATCGTTCCTCACTCTTTTAAGCAGCATAGATATATTCTTACAGCAACAAATTACTTTACCAAATGGGTAGAAGCAGTTCCACTCAAGATGGCTAATGCTGAACATATCATTGATTTCATAGATCAATTTATAATCACCAGGTTTGGGTTGCCTTCCGCTTTAATGTTTGATAATGCATCATACTTTTCTGGAAACACAATGACTAAATTTGCACTCAAAAGAGTTTCAAACTTAAATATTCTGCCAATTACTACCCACAGGGGAATGGGTTAGCTGAATCTACAAATAAAAACCTAATCAGGATTATCAAATGAACAGTTGACCAAAATCATAAAAATTGGCATAAGTCTTTAATATATGCTTTATGGGCAGATCGAATAACGCAAAAAGCCTCAATCAGCACTTCTCCATTCAATTTAGTTTATGGAAAAGAAGTGGTTCTCCCAACTCATTTAGCAATTCCCTCTCTATCTTTAGTTCAATATAGTGATGAAGTACCAACTTCCTCCTTACAACTGAGACAAATGGAAATAATCAAGTTAGAAGAAAAACTAGAATAGACCAAAAGAAATCACACTCATCATCAAGCATTAGTATAATCCTCTTTTGATTCAAACATGATGACCAGAAAAGATTTTCAGATGGGAGATCTAGTTTTAAAATGGGACAAGGCCCATGAGGAAAAAGGGAAACATACAAAATTTCAATGAATGTGGCTTGGTCCTTTTCAGATTGTAAAACTCATAGGTCCATTCAATTTTATGTTACAGGATTTAACAGGGAAAAGAGATTCTTTACCTCTTAACGGACATATCCTTAAGAAATATTTTCCTTAGAAGAACATTCTTCTATTTTGTAGATTAGATTTTTATTTTAATCAAACCAGTTGTGAATGGTTACATTAAGCATTTACAAAATAGACACCAATTCTCTTCTAGGTTTTGATCTTTCACTTGTATAAATAGAAAATCTTTTAGAAAATCGATCTTTATTTTGAAAGATACAGTTAAAGACTCTAGCCTAGATATGATACTAGTTTCAACTTCATAAAATTTGATGAAAACAGCCTTTAGTGAGAAATTGTTTTATATCAGTGCAATGAAAGGTATCAATAACAAAATAAAGATTCTCTGTAGAACAACTCTTTCCAAAAAAACTCTACTATTATCGTCCAGAGCTATCTTAAGGAAACAATGACTTCCTCCCTGCTAAGGAAATCACAATTTTCAAAGGAACAATCCAAGGATACACTTTATCTTAAAGAGTGAGAGGTCTCATCACGAGCCAGCTTATCATAATCACAGATATTATAAATTGCTGACTTTGCCAATACTACATACCAGAACAGGGCAATGACTCAAGATTGTTGCAATAAAAAGGCAAGGGGTCTCATCATGAGCCAGCTTGTTCAACAAAGTTATAAATCAAGTGAATGACTGTGTCATAAATTGGCTATCAAACCAAGACATTGTTCTTTAAGAGTAAAAGAAAATCAAAGCAATAAGTGTGGATGTGGATTCTTCTTTGATAATTGTAGGTTTCTTTAAGTAGGATACAGGATCATTGTTGGGTAACAGGTAATATTTAGACCTTCCATTCCTGATAACATTACAAATTGGAGAATTTTTAATGACGATCCTAACATCGTGAGTTTTCTCACATCTGAAGGATCCTATACCAATCAAATAATTGACGAAGACCAACATGACCGACAATTGCAACAAGATAGCACTAATAATGCTATACCTAAGTTGGTAGTCAAACTAGAAGACCTTTATGATTTGAAATATCAGTTTAAAAGATCTACCAATTCGAAGCTCCAAATTTCGACTCTAAACTACGAATTAGTAAATCTAGGGACTAATACCAAACCCCAGAATATCAACCTAAGCCTTGTCCTAACTCCTGAAGAAAAATTAGCATATATCCGTCTTTTCAGACAATACAAAAATGTTTTTGCTTGGAACTATGATGAACTTAAAACATATGACACTTCTATCATCCAACATACTATTCCAATGATGGACGATGAAAAACCAGTCCAACAAAAGTTGAGAAAAATCCATCCCAATCTAGAAAATCAGATCAAATCTGAACTCAACAAGCTATTGAAAGAAAAAATAAATTTTCCTATTCGACATTCCAAATGGGTCTCCAATATGGTTCTCGTTAGAAATAAAAGTGGATATATTAGAATCTGTATTGACTTTTGAAATCTTAATAAAGCCTTCCAAAAGGATAATTTTCCTTTGCCTCCTATGGAACAAATTTTGCAGGCAGTTGCTGGGTCAGAGTTAATGTCCTTTTTATATGGATTTTCAGGATATAATCAAGTGTTGGTACATCCTGATGATCAATTAAAAACAATATTTAGAACCAAATGGGGTACCTACGCATATCAAAAAATGCCTTTTGGCCTAATTAATGTTGGTGCCACATTCCAGAGAGCCATGGACATCGCGTTCAGAGGTTTAGTTAATAAGTCTGTGGTAATCTATTTGGATGATATAACTATCTATTCCAAGAAACAAAGTAACCATCTTAGAGATTTAAAATAAATCTTCCAACGTTGTTTAAGGTATGGAATTTCACTTAACCCGAAAAAATCCTTTTTCGCATTAAGTGAAGGAAAACTTCTAGGATTCATAGTGTCAAAATTTGGAATTCACATTGATCCTGACAGAATCAAAGAGATTTCTGAAATATCCCTACCTCACAACAAAAAATCCATGCAATCTTTCCTTAGTTAGATCAACTTTGTAAAGAGATTTGTTCCATATTTTTCAAGAATCGTGTCTCCTTTACAAGCAATGATAAAAAAGAACTCAATCTTCAAATGGGGTCAAAACGAATATGAAGCATTCAATCTAATCAAACAAGCAATTATTAATGCTCCATCTTTAGCAACTCCAAATTTTTCAAAGCCTTTTATTTTATATACATTTTCCTCCGACAGATCATACGTAGCGATACTTACTCAAGCTAATCAAGAAAAAGCAGAAGCTCTGATTGCTTTTTTCAGTTCAAATTTACAGGGGGTTAAATTAAATTATTCAGATGTGGAGAAACAAGCTTATGCTGTTTTCAAAGCAATCAAATATTTCATACCCTTTCTACTCAAAACGCATACCAAAATCATTGTACCATTTCCAGCAGTTAGAAATCTTTTAGTGCAAAAAGATGTGGGTGAGAAAAGAGCCAATTGGGTTACTGCCTTACAAGAATATGATGTAGAAATCAAACTAGAAAGCATTGTCAAAGGTCAAGGCTTTTGAAAAATGTTGGTCGGAGCATCGCTGAAATCTAAAATTCCATCTGCAGACATACAAGTGTATGAGGTAAGCCTAAATGATAATGAGTCATATGCTGATATCAGTTATTATCTAAAGAATGGATATGCTCCTTCACACCTTGATCATACCAAGAAAAGAGCTCTAAGGTTGAAAGCCAAACAATACCAGCTCCTGAATGATATTCTTTTTAGAATAAATTATGATTATGTTCTCCTTAGATGTCTTGAGAAATATGAAGCCGAAAAAGTTTTGTAGGAACTCCATGATGGGCTAGCAGGCAGAAACTATGCTGGAGATGCTACTGCACATAAAATATTACGTGCAGGATATTACTGGCCCACATTATTCAAAGACTCGCACAATTACGTGAATAAATGTCAAATATGCCAAACTGCCACCGGGAGACAAAAGAAACCATCTTTGCCACTACAGCCAGTCAACATTGAGCAACCTTTTGATTAGTGGGGATTGGACATAATAGGTGAGATCGTTCCTCATGCTTCTAACCAGCATAGATATATCCTTAGAGCAACAGATTACTTTACTAAATGGGTAGAAGCAGTTCCAGTCAAGACGGCTAATGCTGAACATATCATTGAGTTCATAGATCAATTTATAATCACCAGATTTAGAATGCCTTCCGCTTTAATGTTTGATAATGCATCGTACTTTTCTGGAAATACAATGACTGAATTTGCACTCAAAAGAGGTTTCAAACTTAAATATTCTGCCAATTATTACCCACAGGGAAATGGGTTAGCTAAATCTACAAATAAAAACCTAATCAGGATTATCAAATGAACAATTGACCAAAATCATAAAAATTGGCATAAGTCTTTAATATATGCTTTATGGGCAGATCGAATAACGCAAAAAGCCTCAATCAGCACTTCTCCATTCAATTTAGTTTATGGAAAAGAAGTGGTTCTCCCAACTCATTTAGCAATTCCCTCTCTATCTTTAGTTCAATATAGTGATGAAGTACCAACTTCCTCCTTACAACTGAGACAAATGGAAATAATCAAGTTAGAAGAACAACGAGAATAGACCAAAAGTAATCACACTCATCATCAAGCATTAGTATAATCCTCTTTTGATTCAAACATGATGACCAGAAAAGATTTTCAGATGGGAGATCTAGTTTTAAAATGGGACAAGGCCCATGAGGGAAAAGGGAAACATACAAAATTTCAATGAATGTGGCTTGGTCCTTTTCAGATTGTAAAACTCATAGGTCCATCCAATTTTATGTTACAGGATTTAACAGGGAAAAGAGATTCTTTACCTGTTAACGGACAGATCCTTAAGAAATATTTTCCTTAGAAGAACATTCTTC
The DNA here is from genome assembly GCA_000404065.3 of Pinus taeda. Classification (NCBI taxonomy): domain Eukaryota; kingdom Viridiplantae; phylum Streptophyta; class Pinopsida; order Pinales; family Pinaceae; genus Pinus; species Pinus taeda. Next base: position 36,771 of record APFE031302400.1, read on the forward strand.
TATTTTGTAGATTATATTTTTATTTTAATCAAACCAGTTGTGAATGGTTACATTAAGAATTTACAAAATAGACACCAATTCTCTTCTAGGTTTTGATCTTTCACTTGTATAAATAGCAAATCTTTTAGAAAATTGATCTTTATTTTGAAAGATACAGTTAAAGACTCTAGCCTAGATATGATACTAGTTTGAACTTCATAAAATTTGATGAAAACAACCTTTAGTGAGAAATTGTTTTATATCAGTGCAATGAAAGGTATCAATAAAAAAATAAAGATTCTCTGTAGAACAACTCTTTCCAAAAAAACTCTACTATTATCTTCCAGAGCTATCTTAAGGAAACAATGACTTCCTCCCTGCTAAGGAAATCACAATTTTCAAAGGAACAATCCAAGGATACACTTTATCTTAAAGAGTGAGAGGTCTCATCACAAGCCGGCTTATCATAATCACATATATTATAAATTGCTGACTTTGCCAATACTACATACCAGAACAGGGCAATGACTCAAGATTGTTGCAATAAAAAGGCAAGGGGTCTCATCATGAGCCAGGTTGTTCAACAAAGTTATAAATCAAGTGAATGACTGTGTCATAAATTGGCTATCAAACCAAGACATTGTTCTTTAAGAGTAAAAGAAAATCAAAGCAATAAGTGTGGATGTGGATTCTTCTTTGATAATTGTAGGTTTCTTTAAGTAGGACACAGGATCATTGTTGGGTAACAGGTAACCATGTCAAGGCTATGAATGCCTGCTGGCAGCAGAGGCTCTACCTATGACAAATGAGCATATCTAAAACTGCTTTACAGAGAAGACTTTGTTTTATCTTTATAAACCAAGTAATGACTGATGTAAATACAAGGACTAGCTTAAGGAAGAAAATAATCAAAGTTGAAAATAGTTGAAACAAAATATCATTGACAGGTTAAAGCATAATTTACTTTATCTTTTTATAATAAAGTTTAACTTTCTGGAAAATTTTCTGTTTTGGAAGTTTAGAAAATTCAAAAGAAAGACAGAGATAACTGGTTCTTCCAAGTGAATCGCCAATTGTTGTGGCCACCAACAACCCCCTTTCTTATTTAGTGTTATTACTAATACTAAATAAGTGGGGACCCTTAGTCAAAAAATTTAAAAAATGAATTAGTGCTAACATTTCCTTTTTAATAAACCTCGCCATCATAAACTTAGGAAAATACCTTTGCAAAATCTAAAAAAGCTTAAGTTTCATGGTGAGGAAAGATAAAGCCACTCCTTAAGGAATATCGCATCGCAGAAAGGATAAAAGGATGCCTTCTTACAATCCAAACTCTAAGTATGTGAGATTGCGATGCGAGATTACATAATGAAAAACAAATATCGCATCGCATGCCTTCAAACGCACTTCCGCTGGAAAACCGCAGAAAACACCAATATGCAATGACGCATATCACAAAATCGCACATCGTAAGAAGTACATTAACATGAAATAAGCACATACTGTGATATTGTGATCATGCGATAATGCGATATTGCGATACCACGATATCGCGATAGAGCGACAAAGCGATCTTACAAAAGAATGACAATGCAATATTGCGATAATACGATACAACGATCTGCGATATTGCAAAGCAAATCGCAGAATTACTCCATCGCAAAATCTCTTGGCTCACTCTTCGAAAACTATTTCATAAAACGAGACCTAGTTATGCGCTTTAATGTTAATTAATGAAGTAGTTGCCAGTTGTTAAGGAAATATGGTTTTGTGTTTTTCGAAGAGCTAGTTCACGTAAGGTGATATACTTTTGCAGATCTTCGGCATTTAAATCTTTCCCGTCATTGTTTCTTATCATTACTCTCACCTCACTCGTAAACTACAAGAACGAAGAACAAAAGGTTATACAAAGTAGTATACAGGAAACTATGGAGAAGAAAGGCAAGGCTATGATGTCTGAAGTTAAAGAAATGGAACCTTGTACACAGACACCGCATGCAACAGAGATGCGAGTATTTCCACCTGGGAAGGAACATATAATCTACTTGAGGAAGAGAATCCTAAGGTAATGGGATTTATAGATATTACAGACTCATCAAGGTCGTCTGAAGCATCAGTTGCAGAATTAGCTTGTTCATTCCTGCACCGGAGAGCGGCAAGGCCAAAAATTCCCCCCTGCATGGATATGGTTAAATAGGTACTAAACAGCACTGACATCAAAAACAGGTAGTTTAACACTCAAGGTCAAGAGCTCACGGAATCATTATTTTCACAAAATGTGAGCTTTACATCCGCTACAAGAAAACATGCAAGAGGCGAAAATCACACCAAGGAAGCCCGGATCAAGAAACAGAGGCAGTTTCTGTAATCGCGCATCGCTGGGCAAAACTTCTTGAAATGGAAAGCCTATAATTGCTTAGTTTCCTGTAAGCCAGTATTGAAAAGATATTGCTAGCTCTTGCTGATTCTGTTTTTTGCAGCACAGTCAAAGGCTGAAGTCGGACAACTGACTCTTCTCAAGCAAATGTTGAATGCTTGCGACATTAAGGAGTAGATATAGAAATAGTTAGATGTTAGATTTAATTTTAGAAATAGTTTTGCTTTATTTTCTCCTAGAGAAAGGATGGTCATTTAAACCGCATCTTAAATTTTTGTAATAAGTTATTTTTAGATATAGTTAGTAGTATTTAAACCCTTCTCATGCATTTAGAGAAGGGTCCAGAAATTTATCAAAAACTTGTCCTCAGAACATGCACTTTTGCACCCTCCAATGAGTTTTTGATGAATGAATGGAACAAGATTTATTGATTTTTTCATCTAATATCTGCTACTGATGTTGCACTTTTGTACTCTTAGTGGATGTTGGATTAAAAAGAGATAAATCGTTATCGCTTGAATCTCATGAGTAGAACTAGTTATAAATGGTACTTCTATCTCCTCACTATTTCCATCTTCTGTGTTAAAGTGATATTTAAGTTCAGTGGTTTATATGTTAATGCATGAATGCCTAAGTTATCATTTGGCACTTTTGTGCGATGATAGCTATTTATTTATGCTTAATGTATGAGTAGCTTATCATGCGATATGTTTCTCATAACTGTTTTGCCTAACTTTTTATGTGAAGTGATTCATCTATATTGAATTCTTTTCTTATAACAGTTGAATGATATTTATTACCGATTGTTATCTGAAATCATTTTAGTTCACATAACAGAAAGATTACACCCCGGGTTAGCATAGACAAGGTATTTATGTTTATTAGAATACAATAGCATGTCATTAGATTAAAAGTTAGAATTAGAGTATCTCAATTAGGAACTGTTAGATTAGAAATATCAATCTTTCGCACACACACACTTAAATTGGGAAATTGGTCCCATATCCCCAGTTGGACTGGCTATACCAAACGGAAAAGGAGCTACCAACCAAGGTCCAGATCGGGCGGGTATCCCCCTTGTTGTTGACCTGATTTTCGGGGCTTCAACAGGGTCTCAATAGAAATTCTCAAGGAGACATCTACACCACAATAAATCCTTCCTCATATGACTTTACATGCATTCGATTGGACTATGAAAAGTCTCAAGTTGTCGAAATGCATTGCTAACATGGGCAAAGTAATCTGTAAGAGCAAGGTTCAAAAAAAATAATGAACTATGATGTAAACCTCGTGAAACATAGAGCAAGGGAATAGTCAATATTTTTTCTTAAAAAGGTCCCTGTTTGCACTGAGATCCAACCAACAAAAGGATTAGAGCATAGAAAATAAGTGAGGACATGCAAGGGAAGACAATTACCATATGTATATCTTTTGATTTTGGAAAACTACCCTGATACATTAATTGTTGTTTGAGGGAAATCCAAGTATTTTGTTCATGGTACAATGCATCATTTGACTAAGTAGGGAATTTCCTAGCCACTAGAAGATAGTGTGTCATCACAGGTTCAAGGACTATAGGACTCTAATGGAGAATTTATAGGCATTGAGTAGGGGAAATAGTTAGTTCATTCTTGGAAGTATCAACTATTGACATACATGATTTTTCTTATACCAAACCTCTAAACAAACCTATGTGACAATGTTCTAGAAATGCATGGCAATGATGATATTGTTCAATAAAATATTAATGATTAGAATGCTAGACCTGATTCTTCATTGACATCAAGATCAAACCAATTTTTATGCACACAATTAGTACAACCAAATGACAAAATCATTGTATGGAATGTAGGTTATACATCATCAACAATGCCGTTAGGATGGGGTGATGATTGTAACATGAATGAATGTGTTATCATGATGAATAAAACCACTTAGTCCAAGTTTTCATTGAATCCTACACAAAAAGTTATTAGGTTTTCATATTTAAAGTCGTAGAAAAAGATTGGTTTTTTGTCCCACTAAAAATTATACCTATAATCAAGCTCTTGTTGTTCTTACCCAGCACCTTGATCTTGTTCTCGAGGAGTCTTTTTCATACTTAGAAATATTTCAGATGGAATGTCACTAGCTTAGGTAAATAAGGTTCATATAAAGGTTATAAGGGTTATAAGTCATAACATATGAATATCTATATAGTAGTTTAATATGAAAAAGGGTTACCATAATTAAGGATATTGTTATGTTTCTTCCTTTTTTATGTACCCCGAGATGTTTTCTCTCAAGTTTAACCATCACCTATGAGTATTTCAGAAGCATATATTATAGAAAAGGGATTTCCCTTCAAATGCAATGCATACACTAATAATTTATAAGAAGAAAGAAAGCACATAACAATGAAAACAAAATGGTGTTGGCCAAAATCTTTATTGAGACAAATTACCCAAAATGCTTCATAGAGAGGGAAAATTCTCTATTACTTACTTTCTACTAAGAAGAGTATATGTACCTATCCATGCTTGATATATTTGTACCTTCCAATGAAGTATACCTAGTAGAAACAAGCATGTCATCACAACTCAATACTAGAGTATTTGTAAAAGTACAATTCATGATATAGTGAGATATATTATAGACATATCTTGTTATGACTTCCATGTTGAGTTTTCTAAGTCTATCCATTAGAAAATTAATCTGTATTTTATTGGTTTATTTCTTCTACTTGTCTAAATTCGAACATATTATTTAGTACATTTAAATACTGAAATAAACACAATATAGTCACAACATCTACAGATACAATGCAAGCTTATCCAAATAGTAGAAACAGAGAAGGGGAAAATCTAAATGAGCAAACCTAAATCAGAGGTCTTAAATGCTTCTTTGAAGGAACAACCTCTTCTACTCTTAATAATTTAGGATCCCTCTTCTGCCCCAAAAATAAATAAGTGCCTATGCATAGTACTCTTTCAAAAAAAAAATACAAAGGTGAAATAAGAGAAAGACTTCTTGCGCAGAGAGGTGAAGCAAACAATTCCACCGGGGTACTGACCAGGCTCACTAGCAGAGGAGCAATGCTTGTGTTCTTGTGTGACTCTATTGGGGTACTGTAGCTGCTAGGATGACATTGCCTAGGGATAGATTTACTATTGAAATTTTGTATAAGCCATCTATCCCTGACAACATCACTAATATGCATGTTTTTTATGATGATGATCAGATATTGAATTTCATGGTCAATGCTGACATCTCCAAGGATACAGCGATAGATGAAGATGTGCACAAGTAGTATCTGCAAGACAAAGCTAATGACAATAAAGGAAACCTCATCCCCAAGGGCATGGTTTCACTTGAGAAACTATATGACTTGTAGAACCACTTAAAGGGGCCCGGGAACACTAAAACCCACAGTTCCACACTAATGCATGAACAGATTAACTTAGGAACAGACAGAGATGTGAAGTTTGTGAATCTCAAGAATTGGTACCTATTGCACATTAAAAGAGTGACAATCCTTTGTCTACCTGTTTAGACAGTACTATGATGTATTCGCGTGGACATACGATGACTTAAAAACATGTGACACACAAATAATCCAATGCATCATTCTGACCAGAGAGGGGGTCAAGTCATTTCAACAAAATCTCAAAAAAGTTCATTCGTCACTTGAACCCCTCATACAAAAAGAATTGACTAAGTTGTTGGATGCTCAGATCATTTATAAGGTTCGTCATTCTACTTGGGTTTCGAACTTAGTTCCTATTAGGAAGAAGTCCAGGGAGATCCGCCTGTGCGTAGATTTCTAAAATATGAATCGGACCTCAAACAAAGACAACTACCCTGTGTTGTCTATGGAGCACATCTTGCAGGTAGTATCTGGAGCATAAATTTTTTCTCTCTTTGATGGTTTTTCTGAATATAACAAGGTTCTAGTAGCAGAATCTGACATACCTAAAACTACGTTCCGTACTAAGTGGGGTACGCTCACTTACATAAGAATGCCATTTGGGTTGGTAAATGTAGGTACAACATTTCAGTGCATTATGGACATCACCTTCCCTGGGCTCAATGGATAGAATGTGGTGTTTTACCTTAATGACGTGCCAGTCGTTTCTAGAAAATAGTCAGACCACCAACGCCATCTTAAGAAGATCTTTGAGCGAAGTCGAAAGTACAGGATATCCTTGAATCCCAAGAAGAGCGTATTCATAGTGTCTGAGGGGAACCTCCCTGGGAACACCATCGCCAATAGTGGGATCAATGTTGATTCAGATTGAGTTCAGACTATCATGCAAATCCCTCACCCAGTCAACAAGAAAGATATGCAGTCCTTCTTGGGGAAGATTAACTTCCTCCGCAAGTTCATCTCAGATTATGTGCAGATTGTTAAACCTATTCAAGACATGATGAAGAAGGACACAGTCTACAATTGGGGGAAGAATGAAAAGGATGTATTTGCCTGTATCAAGAAGGCGATAGCAGATGCACCTACGTTTTACAACCCAGATTTCAATAAAGATTTCTTGCTTTATAATTTTGCTTTTGACAATTCACTCATTGCAGTGCTCACACAGAAGGATGAGTTAAAAAATGAACGTCCTATCTCCTTCATGAGCACGAGCATGTAGGGACCTGAGCGAAACTATCTCGTAGTGGATAAATAAGCATATGTTGTATACAAGGCAATGAAACAATTCAGACCCTACCTACTAAAAACTCATTGCATAGTCTTTGTGCCACACCCAATAGTCAGATCACTACTTGTTCTACAAGAGTTGGGGGAAATACATGCAAACTAGATGACAGGACTACAAAAGTATTATCTTGATATCAAGCCAGTTCACACTATCAAGGGTCACGGTCTCTGCAGACTTGCAACAGTAGTAGTACATGCGCAAGAGGAAGAGAAGAGCTTGCTGATTGGGATAAATAAATTGATATGTACAATATGGAGCGAGCACCACCCACTTTTCACGACAACTCTTGGTACAAAGAAGTGCGCGAGTACCTTGAGCACGACACCATGCCCTCTCACTTTTCCATGCGGTAGAATAGGGAACTTCAACTCAAAGCCTTACCTTACTAGTTGTTGCATAGAATGCTTTACAAAAAGCACAAAAATGGAATTTTTCTCAAGTGCATAGAAGCACAATATTCAGAGAGAGTATTACATGATCAATTGACGGACTAGTTGGGGGTCACTTCATGGGTAACAAAAATGTGCATAGATTCATGAGAGATGGTTTTTTCTTGCCCACATTGTTCAAGGATGCACACGCTTATGCCTGCAAGTGCTCGGTCTGTCAGTGATGTGCCGAGAGGACTCGAAGGTTAGAAACCCCACTGTAGTCTGTTGCAGTGGACAAAGCATTCCAATAGGGGGGCTTAGAAATCATTGGGGATATCTTCCCACATTCATCAAAGCAGTGGTGGGCACAGACAATTCTGTTCAAACAAGTGAATGACCAAGAAGTCATCAACTTCCTTCAGCAGAACATCATTTCGAGGTTTGGTGTTCCTATATCACTTGTTTTTGATAATGCAACTTACTTCTCTTCATTGAAACTGTATAATTTTGCATTGCAATATGGTATTGTGTTTAAACATTCAGCTAACTTCTACTCATAGGGGAATGGTCTTTTCAAATCTACATACAAGAATCTCATTTGCATCATAAAAAACACCATTTACTATGAGTAGTGAAATTAACATTCCACTCTGGTGAATGTGATTTGGCCTGACGGAGTTACACCCAAGCCCTCTTTGAACACATATGAAGTTCCATGAAGAAAAATGAAAACATATGAAGTTCCAATCGTTGTGGATTGGTTCGTACACAGTTTGTTGGGTTGTGTTATATTCTTTCCACGACTAGTCCACATAGTTAGTTGGGGGGTTAGAGGGGGGGCGGAGCCCCCCCTTCATTACGCTGATTGCATAGCGGGGGGGGTCACACGTGGTTTGAGGGGTGCAGGTAACCCCACTTTATGGGGTCCAGGGCAGTGCCTTGGAAACTTTTGGTTTTGGAACCTATGTTAGGTTGGGCAGACCCACCTATGGTTTTGTGCATGATTTTCGCACATGTTTTTTGGACATGATGGTTTTTAGTCCATGGTAAGGACACTATGGTTTTCGGTCCTTGGTACTGCACGCTTCAACATGTATAAATATGTATTATAACATTGAAAGGAATATAATGAAAAAACAAGCTGGTAGTCTCAGTTTTAGGATCCACGGGAAAATCTCTATGTATATGTGTTTTATGCGTTATGCTCTTGCAGTTTTTATTTTATGTGTTTTAGAATTCATATGCAGGTAATTCTGTACGGGGTTAAAACCTACATTTGGTATTAGAGTTGTTTTGGCTTCAAGGGGATGCCTTTGTTGCTGAGGGGTTTCGTTCGGGCCTGTGGTAGACCCTGTTCAATGGGAGATCTGTGAGATCGATTCTGGTGGTGAAAGAAGATGGCGAGCAGTGGAAAGATAGAGATTGAGAAATTTAATGTTCAGAGTTTTGAGTTGTGGAAACTCAAGATGGAGGATTTGTTGTTGAATAAAGATCAGTGGATAGCGGTAGATCTGGGTACTAAACCAACGAGAGTGTCCAATGAAGAATGGAAGAAGTTGGATCAAAAGGCAAAGAGCACAATACGATTGTGTGTATCAGATTCAGTATTGTTGAATGTATCAGGGAAAGTTACGGCGAAGGCTTTGTGGGACAAGTTAGGGACTTTGTACCAATCTAAGTCTCTGGTGAATAAACTGTTCATATGGAAAAAGCTATAACCCGAGGATGAAAGATGGAGACTCGGTGATAGAACATCTAAATGCATTTAATACTGTGGTAAGTCAGTTAGCATCTATTGATATTAAAATTTCAGATGAAGATAAGTGCATCAATTTGTTGTGTTCTCTACCAAATTCATGGGATAGTCTAGTTATTGCAATAGGTAGCAATGCAATTTCCTCACAGTTTGATGAAACAATCTCATCCTTGCTAACGGAGGAGATGAGACCAAAAATATGGAGAGTCAGAATGGTGATGCCTTGTCTATACGAGGACGGTACCAGAATAGAAAAAAAAATAAGTCATCAAGTGGGAGATCTAAATCTAAAGGGAGATTTAAATCTCTAGGAAAACCTGTAAAGGTGGTGGTCTAGAAATGTGGAAAGGAAGGGCACTACAAAAGGGATTGTAAATCTAAAGCTCCTGAATAAGGAAAGGGATCTGATGATGCTCCTTCTACAGAGGTAAAAACCACCTCAGATGAAGGTGGGGATGTGTACTTAGCTTCTTCAAGTACACATCTAGATCATGAGCCATGGTTGATTGACTCAGGTGCATCCTTTCACTTCACTCCCCATAGATAGTGTTTCTGTGAGTACGATAAATATGATGGTGGTGATGTCTTCTTAGGGGATGATAGGAAGGATAGAATCATTGGTTGTGGAAAAATAAAGTTGAAGTTTCAAGGTGGAAGGTTTAGAACACTTCCGGGTGTTTTGCATATTCTTGCATTAGCCAGAAATATGATTTCTGTAAGCAAGTTGGATGATGCAGGTGTAAAAATAGTGTTTGAGAAGGATACCTGCAAGATGGTTCGAGGAGCACTGGTATTGATGCGGGGAGTTCGGACTGGAACTCTGTACAAGTTGCAAGGTAGCATTGTTGTTGATGGGTGCAACAATTCTGTGGTTCCTGAAAATGGAGTAGAAAATATAGTGGTCTCTGAAGAGAAGACCAAGTTGTGGCATCAAAGGCTTGGACATATTGGAGAGAAGGGCCTTCGAATACTTCATGGTAAAGGTATGGTAGAAGGTATGAGTAATAGCTCTCTAGACTTTGATTTCTGTGAAAATTGTGTATATGGGAAGCAAAATTGGGTGAGTTTCCCCTCTGGTGGTAAGAGGGTGAAACAGAAATTAGAGCTTGTGCACAGTGATGTGTTTGGACCTATTAAGGTTCCATCACTGGGTAAGTCTATGTACCATGTATCATTTATAGGTGACTTCTCAAGGAATACATGGATATATTTCCTTAAGAAGAAATCTGAAGTCTTTGACAAGTTTAAAGAATTTAAGGCTCTGGTGGAAAACCAGACAGAGAAGAACATAAAGGTGTTGAGGATAGATAATGGTGGAGAGTTTTGCAGTAAGGAATTTGAAGAATTTTGTAAGAAGTGTGGTATAGCATGGCAGAAGACTACTCCATATACACCTCAGCAAAATGGAGTTGCAAAAAGAACGAACAAGACGTTGATGGAAAGGGCAAGAAGCATCCTCAGTGGTGCCGAGTTAGGACAAGAATTATGGGTAGAGATGGTGGAGACAACATGTTACCTAGTCAACAGATCACTTTCATCAGTGTTGGAGGATAAAACTCCACAAGAGGTATGGACTGGTAAGAAACCCTCTCTTCCAAATTTGAGGATATTTATATGTGATTCATATGTACATGTTCCAAAGGAGAAATGAACCAAGTTGGATAGTAAATCTGAAAAGTGCATCTTTATTGGGTATAAGGGTGGTTTAAAGGGTTATAAGCTTTGGAACCCAACAACAAGGAAGGTTGTGTATAGCCGAGATGTGGTGTTCAAAGAGGTGAAAGATGTTATTAAACATGAAGTCCAACAAAAGGAACCTGAGAAGATAGAGTTTGAGCTAAAGGAGGAAGAATCAGACTCTACAACAAAGGAGGAATCAAAAGATGAAGAGCCACAAACTATGGGTGTAAGAAGATCAGTTCGAGAAAGAAGGCAGCCAGAAAGGTATATTCCATCTACTTTCTGTTCAAATTTTTCTTTATCTATTACTGATGATGATCCCAGAACTGTGAAGGAAGCAGTAGATTCAGAGGATGGAGAACTCTAGAAAGAGGCCATGGTTGATGAAATGGCATCTTTGCACAGAAATGAGGCTAGGGATCTCGTGGAGTTGTTGGCTAGAAGGAAACTCATTGGTAGTAAAAGGGTGTTCAAGAGGAAGATAAATGCAGAAGGAAAGGTGGAGAAATATAAAGCTCAGTTGGTAGCAAAAGGTTATTCCCAGGTGCTGGGAATTGATTTTGGTGATATTTTTTCTCCTGTTGCCAAGGTAACCTCTATTAGATTACTTTTATCTATTGCTGTTGCTTTTTATTTTGAGGTAGAACAGATGGATGTGAAGACAACATTTCTTCATGAGGATCTGGAAGAGGAAATCTACTTGAAGCAACCTGAAGGCTTTGCGGTGAAGGGTAAGAAAGAACTGGTATGCAAGTTAAAGAAGCCTTTGTATGGGTTAGAACAGTCACCAAGGATGTGGTATCAGAAATTTGATACATTTATACGGGGAGTTGGCTTCACTAGAAGCAAAGCATATCATTGTGTGTATTTTAAATTAATTGGTGACCGTGTTATTTATTTGGTCTTGTATGTGGATGACATGTTGTTGGTTGGAAATGACAAAGAAATTATCCAGGATTTGAAGACCCAATTGTCCTCCAAATTCGACATGAAAGATCTCGGTGCTACAAACTATATTTTGGGTATGGAAATTAAAAGAGATCAGGCAAAGAGGAAGCTCTAGTTAAACCAGAGGATGTATGTCGAGACAATATTGCAGAGGTTTAATATGCAGGATAGTAAACCGGTGAAGGTTCCTATTCCTGTAGGTGTGAGGTTATCTACTGAACAGTGTCCCAAGACACAAGAAGAGGAAAAGGACATGTCTCGTGTTCCATATGCAAGTGCAGTCGGTAGCTTGATGTATGCCATGGTCTGTACTAGACCAGACATTGCACATGCAGTGGGAGTATTGAGCAGGTTTATGTCAAAACAGGGAAGGAGCACTGGACAGCAGTGAAGCTGGTTTTCAGGTATTTGCGTGGCACTAGTGATTATGGTTTGTGAAGGAAGACCGGATTTGAACAGAGTGTTGGATATCCGTGGCTTTGTTGATGTAGACTGGGCTAGAGATCTGGATTAGAGAAGATCTACAAGTGGGTATGTGTTTAACCTATTTGGAGGTGCAGTCAGTTGGATGAGTAAGAAACAATCTGTAGTGGCACTATCAACTACAGAGGCAGAATACATGGCAGCCACTCATGCAAGCAAGGAAGCAGTTTGGTTGCAGAGATTGTGTTCAAGTAGGGGGTTAGTACAGGGAGCTATAAGAATAAACTGTGACAGCCAAAGTGCAATTTTCTTGGCAAAGAACCCTGCTTATCATTCAAAGTCAAAGCACATTGATGTTCAGTATCACTTGTGAGGGATATGATAGAAGACAAAAAGGTGTTGCTGGTAAAGGTGGACACTTTGAAGAATACTACAGATGCATTGACAAAATCTGTGAGCTCTAAGAAGTTCTCTTGCTGTAGAGAAACAATGGACATTGCAGGGCTGGAAAAATGACTAAGATCTCCTGTGGCCCCCTGTGGAAAGAAAACAACAAGTGGGAGAATGTTGGGTTTTGTTATATTCTTTCCATGACTAGCCCACATAGTTAATCGAGGGTTTAGAGGGGGGGCGAAGGCCCCGCTTCGTTGCGCCGATTGGAACCTATGTTAGGTTGGGTGGACCCACCTATGGTTTTTTGCATGATTTTTGCACATGTTTTTTGGACATGATGGTTTTCAGTCCATGGTATTGGACGCGATGGTTTTCAATCCATCATATTGGACGCGATGGTTTTCAATCCATGGTATTGGATGCTTTGGCATGTATAAATATGTATTATAAAATTGAAAGGAATATAATGAAAAATCAAGCTGGTAGTCCTAGTTTTGGGATCCAGGGGAAAATCTCTGTGTATATGTGTTTTATGTGTTATGCTCTTACATTTTCTATTTTATGTGTTTTAGAATTCGTATGCAGGTAATTTTTGTATGGGGTTAAAACCTGCACAATTCATGAAAAACTTGGCCAATACACATATCGCTTACAATCACTTGACGAGAGGATTGACAACCTTCCTGTCAATGGCCAATATTTAAAATATTATTTTCAATGACCTGGGGCCATGCCTTGCCCTATGTACATAGCATGATATTGTTATTTTGTTGCCTTACTTTGTTTTTTTTGCCTCATTTTTCTTTCCATTGCTTTTATGTCTTGTAATTTTCATTTTGTAAATAAGTGTTGGCCTATATTGTGTTCTAACTTTTGAATAAGTATGTGGCTGAAGTCAAAGAGTCTTGTGACATTGCTACACTTGGGTAGTCTTGTTTCCATCTTCTTTGTGCTTGGTTGCAACTTTTGGCTGATGAAGCCTAGACGAAAAACAAGATCCGTCTGTAAGGGAAGCTCTCGTCAAACCATGAACCTGTGTCCAAACTAGGAAGCCCCATGCATGTACTTAGTCTTCTGCTCTGTGTGTTCAAGCTTATCCAACTAGTAGAAATGGAGAAGGGGAAAAATCTAAATGAGCAAACCTAAATCAAAGGGCTTACATGCTTCTCTAAAGGAACAACCTCTTCTGCTCTCAATAATTCGGGATCCCTCTTCTACCCCAAAAAATAAATAAGTTCCTATGCATAGTACTCTTTCAAAAAATAAATTAAAAAGGTGAAATAATAGAAAGGCTTCTTGCGCAGAGAGGTGAAGTAGGCAATTCCATCGAGGTACTAACCAGGCTCACTAGCAGAGGAGCAATGCTTGTGTTCCTGTGTGACTTCGTTGGGGTACTATAGATGATATGATGACACTGCCTAGGGATAGGTTTACTGTTGAAATTTTGTATAAGCCATCTATCCCCAACAACATCACTAATTTGCATGGTTTTTATGATGATGAACAAAGATTGCATTTCATGGCCAACATTGACGTCTTAAAATATACAACGATAGATGAAGACGTGCACGAGCAGTCTCTGCAAGACACGATTGATGATAGTAAAGGCAACCTCATCCCCAAGGGCATGGTTTCACTCGAAAAACTATTTGACTTGTAGGACTGCTTAAAAGGGCCCAGGAACACTAAAACCCACAGTTCCACATTGATGCACGAACATATTAACTTAGGAAAAGAAAGAGATCCAAATTTTGTGAATCTCAATACCCATTGCACATTGGAAGATTGACAAGCCTTTGTATGTTTATTTATACAGTACCGTGATGTATTCGTGTGGACATATGATGACTTGAAAACATATGAAATGCGAATAATCTAACACATCATTTTGACTAGAGAGCGGGTCAAGCCATTTCAGCAAAAGCTCAGAAAAGTTCATCAGTCACTTGAACCCCTCATACAAAAAGAATTGACTAAGTTGTTGGATGCTTAGGTCATCTAAAAGGTTCATCATTCTACTTGGGTTTCGAACTTATTTCCTATTGGGAAGAAGTCTAGGGAGATCTGCCTATGCATAGATTTCCGAAATCTAAATCGGGCCTCCAACAAAGACAACTACCCCCTTTTGTCTATGGAGCACATCTTGCAGACAGTATCTGGAGCATAAATGTTTTCTCTCTTTGATGGTTTTTCCGAATATAACAAGGTTCTGGTATCAGAATTTGACAAACTTAAAACTACATTCAGTACCAAGTGGGGTACATTCGCTTACATAAGAATGCCATTTGGGCTAGTAAATGCAGGTGCAACTTTTCACTGCATTATGGACATCGCCTTCCCTGGGCTCATTGGATAGAGCATGGTGTTTTACCTTGATGATGTACCAGTGTTTTCAAGAAAATAGACAGACCACCTACGCCATCTTAAGAAGATCTTTGAGTGAAGTCGAAAGTACAAGATATCCTTGAATCCCAAGAAGAGTGTATTCATAGTGTCTGAGGGGAACCTCCTAGGGCACCCCATCACCAAGAGTGGGACCAAGGTTGATTCAAACATAGTTCAGACTATCACGCGGATTCCTCACTTAGTCAACAAGAAAGCTATGCATTCCTTCTTGGGGAAGATTAACTTCCTCTTCAAGTTAATCTCAGATCATATGCAGATTGTTAAACCTATTCAAGACATCATCAAGAAGGACACAGTCTACAATTGGGGAAAGAATGAAAAGGATGTGTTTTCCTGAATCAAGAAGGCGATAGCAAATGCACCTACGTTGTACAACCCAGATTTCAATAAAGATATCTTGCTTTATACTTTTGCTTCTAACAATGCACTCGTTGCAGTGCTCACACAGAAGGATGAGCTAAACAACGAACATCCCATCTCCTTCATGAGCATGAGCATGCAAAGACCTGAGCTCAACTATCCTGCCGTGGATAAATAAACATATGTTGTCTACAAGCCGATGAAACAATTCAGACCCTACCTACTAAAAACTCATTACATATACTTTGTGCCACACCCAACAATCAGGTCGCCACTTGTTCAACAAGATTTGGGTGAAATACATGCAAACTAGATGACAGGACTACAAGAGTATTATCTTGATATCAAGCTAGTTCACACTATCAAGGGTCATGGCCTTTGCAAACTTGCAGCAGAATCGGTACATGCACAAGAGGAAGAAGAAGAGCTCGTCAATTGTGAGCAATAAATTGACATCTACAATGTGGAGTGAGCACCACCCACTTCGCACAACAACTCTTGGTATGAAGAAGTGCGCCAGTACCTTGAGAACGACACCGTGCCCTCTCACTTTTCCATGCGGTAGAAGAGGGCACTTCGACGCAAAGCCTTACCTTACTAGTTGTTGCATAGAATTCTTTACAGAAAGCACAACGACGGAATTCTGGTCAAGTGCATGGAGGCACAATATTCAGAGAGAGTATTACACCGAGGTACTGACCAGGCTCACTAGTAGTCGAGTGATGCTTGTTTTCCTATGTGACTCAGTCGGGATACTATAGCTGCTAGGATGACACTACCTAGTGATATATTTACTATTGAAATTTTGTATAAGCCATCTATCCCTAACAACATCACTAATTTGCATGTTTCTTATGATGATGAACATATATTTCATTGCATGGCCAATGTTGATGTCTTCAAGGATACAACGATAGATGAAGATTTGCACAAGTAGTCTCTACAAGGCACAGTTGATGACAATAAAGGAAACCTCATCCCCAAGGGTGTGGTTTCACTCGAGAAACTATATGACTTGGAGAACCACTTAAAAGGGCTTAGGAACACTAAAACCCACAGTTCCACATTGATGCATGAACAGATTAACTTAGGAATAGAAAAATATTTGAAGTTTATGAATCTCGGTACCGGTTTCACATCAGAAGAGCGACAAGCCTTTATCTACATGTTTAGACAGTACCATGATGTATTCACATGGATATACGATGACTTGAAAACATATGACACACGAATTATCCAACACATCATTTTGACCAGAGGGGGGGGTCAAGCCATTTCAGAAAAAGCTCAGAAAAGTACATCCGTCACTTGAACCCCTCAAACAAAAAGAATTGACTAGGTTGTTGGATGCTCGAATCATTTATAAGGTTCTTCATTCTACTTGGGTTTCGAACTTAGTTCCTATCAGGAAGAAGTTTGGGGAGATCCACTTGTGCGTAGACAAATACAACTACCCTGTTTTGTCTATGGATCACATCTTGCATATAGTATCTGGAGCATAAATGCTTTCTCTCTTTGATGATTTTTCCGAATATAATCAGGTTCTGGTAGCAGAATCAGACAGACTTAAAAATATGTTCCGTACCAAGTGGGGTATGTTCGATTTCATAAGAATGCCATTTTGGCTGGTAAATGCAGGTGCAACATTTCAACGCACTATGGACATTTCCTTCCCTGGGGTCATCAAACAGAGTGTGGCGTTTTACCTTGATGATGTGACAATATTTTCTAGAAAATAGTCAGACCACCTACGCCATCTTAAGAATATCTTTTAGAGATGTCGAGAGTACAGGATATCCTTGAATCCCAACAAGAGCATATTCATAATGTCTAAGGGGAACCTCCTTGGGCACACCATCACCAAGAGTGGGATCAAGATTGATTCAGACTGAGTTCAGACTATCACGAAGATTGCTCACCTAGTCAACAAGAAAGCTATGTAGTCCTTCTTGGGGAAGATTAACTTCCTCCGCAAGTTCATCTCAGTTTATGTGTAGATTGTTAAACCTATTCAAGATATGATCAAGAAGGACACAATATACAATTGGGGGAAGAATGAAAAGGATGTGTTTGCACGTATCAAGTAGGCGATAGCATATTGACCTACATTGTACAACCCAAATTTCAATAAAGATTTCTTTCTTTATACTTTTGCTTTCGACAATTCACTCGTTGCAGTGCTCACACAGAAGGATGAGATAAACAACAAACGTCCCATCTCCTTCATGAGCATGAGTGTCATAGGCATATTTGGGCACTGCAACCCCAATCACATATGTCCATAAAACAAGGGCTTCTAAGACCCTAAAAGTGTTGTTTCATACCCTAAAGGAACAAGGTCGGCTAATTACATCATTTCCCAGAAGTTCTCCCTAAAAAACTACTCAAAACTGGTCAAAACTAGACCATCTCACCTGCTCCATGGTCAGGGTGCGATGCATCTCACCTATTGCACATGAGAGGTGCGATGCATACTGAAAAGCCCTTCTGTAGGGTGCGTTGGGTGAGAGTAGATAAATGGCAGAGGCAGTTTTCTAGGTGGAAACCCAGAGAATCTTCTAGAAACTGCTCATTTGACACTTGCCTCTCTGAATTCACCTAGGGATGAGTAAGAGATCATGAAATCTCCAAGTGCAACCAAGAACTATCAGTGAAATGACACTAATCAAAATCCCAAAAGCTGACTCACCCACCTGCAAATATCTATATATGGATCCATCATCTTAGAGATCCAGAGGCTAGAATTTTGTATTTTGTAAGGAAGTGTTGTTGGTTTCTCTGTGAAACATTGTAGTGTTGGGTGATCTAGCTTTTCATGAGGTGAAAAGGGATTTCATGCTAGGAGGATGGTGCTATGTCAGACCGTTGGGTTGTAATCCTTTCTTCTACTACTTCTTTCAATAAAGCAATTAAGTTTTCCTCCATATGCTTGTATATCTCTGAATCTTGTATTTGTGTATGCATTTGTATGGTTAATATACATCTAATCCTATATTGTTTATGGTTATAGATCTCTATGCTTTGATGGTATTATGTTGCTTTGACTCTTCAGGTGTTCTTTGAAGCGGGACAAGTGAGGAAAGAGTGGTGAAGCTCTATCAAAGGAGGGAGGAAACAAGCAAGGAACCAAGCAAAAGACTGAGGTTGGTACTCTCGCTTCTCTCTCATCTATCTCTCATAAAGGAAGACACAAGTAACTTTAGTTTGTTTTTTTCTAAGATAGCTACCCCTCTTAGTGGGACTAGCAGCTCTGAATGGACACTAGTTTTCCCATTAACAAAATGGTGACTCCACTAGGGAATGTATAGTTTGATTGTTATTCACTATTGTTTGCTTTATAAACCACAGATGGAGCCTGAAGTTAACCTATCTAGCCTTCAAACTGCTTTTGCTATGCAACTGCAAAGTAGATCAACGCCGCTTCAGTCAATCTCCAGGTTAGTTTATGAACTGAACATTTGACTTACAAACATCCTAAGTGCCCTGGTGGTAGCTCAAATAACCTAATTAGATCAGCCCCTATACTTTGTGTTTACTGTCTATCATTAGCTCAACCTAAATCCCTGAACTTAGCTACAAACTGTGAGTGAAAACCAAGCTCAGTCTCGTCCCTAGACCATCGCACTGTCTCTCATTGGCAACCTGGATGCATCACACCTCCCATGTGTTGCAAGTGAGATGCATCCATGTTTCCCTATGTTACAGGTGCGATGATTGAGTGAGACTATTTCTGCCTCCAAATTTTGGTTTTTTCTTCATTGTCTTCAGTGTTATTCAGTAGTTTTGTTGTCTATGATTAGTATATCACTATTGAAATTCTCTTCCTTTGCATTATTCAGCCTCCATCGATAAAGAATTTTGAATGTTTCTTTATGTATTTTTCATCATTTACAATTCTCCTTTGCAAAAAGTAGCTTAATCAAACTGTCATCTTCTGATTTGAAAGTGTCGCAAGTGTCGTTTTTAGTCAAAGAAAAGAGTTTCGTAAAGTCTTCCTCTTTTAGATAGTTGATTACACTTTTTCCATTGTATTTGATTTGAATCATCAATTCTTTGAAGTGTCGAAAGTTGTTTTCAAGTTGAAATTGAAAGTGCCATCTTAGTCTTCCTTTCGTTATTGAACAAGAAATTGCTAAAGTGTCTCTTTGAGAAAAGATAGTTCAGATTTGTGCTTAGTTTTCTTTTTGTCATTCTCACATTAAGGAAACTGAAAAACAAATACATGCATGTGAATTTTCATTTAGACTGCATGCGAAAATTGATTTAGGACAGTGCATCTTAGTGTGTGCTCTCTGCTCTATGTTGAAATAATTTTATTTCTCTTTCCTTAGTAGCTAGGATTTTCATTGCAAAAAGAAAGTAAACAACTGTTTATCATATTAGATTGCATATTTAGGAATTGTATATCTACATCACGCAGTGAAACTTAAAGGCAAAGTTCTTAAGAAAGATCAACTGTAAAATAAACTTCAATGAACATAAAAATGCTTTGGAACCTAACACACAACATATAGAAGTCTAGGCTAGAGACGTATTCCAGTGTCGCAAAGCCTGGTAACTATCGTTTTCATCGTAGGTTGGGTGATTCCTCCTCCTTGATACGACAAGTGCTAGTACAGAATTTTTCTCCCATGTACTATCAAGTATATATTCGGAGACCACAATAGGCTATATCCTTTATCCTTAGGAAGCCGTGTTTGCCGCCCTATCGATCGCAATGCACTGAACACAACATTCGGGAAGATTGATTTCCATATGTAAAAAGTATTTTGTGGTTTTAGGATTGGTTTGGTAATCCCTCTATCTAGATTTCCAGAGTAATCACTTTCGTTCCTTTTAAGACTCCTTAAAAGAAAAGGTCCATCTAAGCACTTGTCACTTCCAGCTCATTAAAAATCGAAGGCGACTAGAGTCATCTTTAGCTTTTTCTAGACTCTTTAAAATTGAAAAATAAAGTTGTGTCAAAGCGTGATAAAATTTATTTTAATCGGAATAACATCATTTTTCCCTCGTTGGTCTTAGGTTGAGAAAATGGAGTCCACCAATCAAGGATTTCCCCTTGGGGGGAATCCTAGTCCCTTCTCCTCTTGGGGAGATGTTGGTGCTCCTCATATGGCTACTTTGTGTTGGCATTATGATGCATGTGTTGTACTTGATGGAAACCCACTCGTAGAAGAACAACTCACTCAGAGGTATGATACAGGTGTTGTCCTTGGTGGCAACTCAATCAGATGACAGATCATAGTACAATAGGTCAAGAGAGAAGTATACATAGGACAATCTTGATGAATGCCCGTATACACACGGGTTATGAGAACAAAAGGTGTGTATACGTATACACGTGGGATCACAGAAGGACATTCGCGTATAGGTTGGAAAACTAAGCTTTGGTCTGTGGTATTTGGTCCATGGTATTTGGGTATTGTGTCCAAGGTATTGGTTCTACATGGTTTTGGACCATGGTATTGAGAGAATCCTAAACCTATATAAGGAGAAGATCATTAGGCCAAGGAGGGAAAGTGTGCAAGGATTGAATATCTGATGAAGTGTAAAATCTAGTATGATGGTTATGGGTTTGTGATGCTTAGCTTGATCTGAATCAAGGATGCACCTATGTGGATGATAATGAGCGATGGATCGGGATCTTCAGGCTTGGAATGTTTATCATTATATGGTTTGATTATGGATAGACTAGATCTGAATTATTGACACATGTTTTATTGTATGAATGTTATGATCTGGGTATGACTGATGTCTAGAATAGTTGCAAAGTTATGAGTAAATATTTGTAGATATGTACGCGGGTTGGCTTTGGTGAAAGCGCATATGTACGTTGGTTTGGTTCTTCATACTAGAATATACATTGTGAGATATGATATTTGAAGTTGCAGTTAGATCTGGTTATTGTTGCAGAGTTCTGTTGTCTGTTCTGTGTTCTGGTGATTGCAGTTTGTTGACAGGGTTTCAGTTATTCAGTATTGGGTGATTCAGAGATTATTGATGCTAGTGTTGATTGATTGTGGGTCCAGTATGAAAATTGGATGAAACGTGGCCTTCAGATTATGGTGTTGTGCTTCAGGAGTATCCAGTATGAAAATTTATGAAACGTGGTCCCTGGAGGAAGAAAGAAGATCATAGCTTTTAGTAGGCCGACGCCTATGTACTGGTAAACATATCGGCTAGTACAAGAGCCATGGGGTTTGAGCTCCCTTCCAGTAGAAACTGGAAAATGAGAGAAGGTTGTAGCCTTCTGCAGGTAGAAGCTTACGTACTAGTATAAGACTGCTCCGGTACAGAAATATTGTAAAAATAAGTTTCTAATTAAAAGAAGATAGAGATGAATTGCAGCAAGCGGTTTTCACCCACATTAGGTTTCCACCTTATATCATGGTTTTCATGTGTGTTGATTATATGTGATGATCTGCTTTATTTTACTTCTCATATGGTTAATAATGTTATGATGCACTCATTAAGGATCAACTAACTGAATCATAAGTTTACTGGATATACACATGTTGCATTACACACAGTTGTGTATACACGCGGTTTTCCTTAACCGAAGTAGCATATATGAATCTTAATATGGAAATGAAAAATTTATATTGATTTGATAATACTGATTCACTCCCCCCCCAGTATTATTTGCAACAATTGGTTTCAGAGTAGGTCCTTCAGAAGAAGCTTGATCGCTTGAAGGAGATACGTAGAACAATGGGAAAGAAAGCGCGTCAAAAGAAGAATACAACTCAAAGGAAAAATAACAGCCTGCCATTGAGTGGAAGCAAGTATTTAGATCCTGAATCACCTCAGATTGAAGATGGACAAGCAAATGAAGCATCAGATAAAATCATAGATCAACAAGATCTACCTAGCAAAAGGGAGAGTGCCCTCAAAGAAGAAATTATCAGCTTAAAAGCACAGATGGAATGTGCTTTCAAAGTTCGTAAAATGTTGCAGGAGCTGAATGAAGAACAAGAAAAAGAGATTCTCAAACTAAGGAAACAAGTGGAAGAAGGAAGAAAGTCTGAAGAAATTTTGAAGAAGCAATGTCTGGAAAAGGAAGAACAACATTAGGTTGAGGTAAATATATTGAAAGGTAAATTAGAAGAAAAGGATAAACTATTACGATTTCAAGACAATACTAAGATTTTGGATAATATTCTTACTAATAAAAGGTCACCTACTATCAAAACTGGTCTTGGTTATTATGAATCTGTTGAAGGTGAATCTAGTTCACAAAATAAGACAAGAAACTCTAAATCTGAAATACTCAACAAGGAGATGAGAAGACAACCCCATCAACAACCAGGGAAAGAAATTCCTCAAAGAATATCTTTTTCTCCTAACTGTGGAAGTGATAGATGGTTATTTCCTCCGATGAATAATGTTGAATGCTATGTATGTCATAATCTTGGACATGTTGCAGCCAGATGCAGAAGTAGAATGGTTCAAGACTATCACTCAGAAAGATCATCATGTTCCAGATACTTTAAGGGGTATTGTTTTTCTAGCAATATGTTTGGTCACAAAGTTGTTGATTGCTACAGAAGGAATATGAAACATGTAAGATGTTATGGATGTAACAAGCTTGGACACATAACAAAGGAATGCAGGAGAAGATTTTGTGCTCCATACCAAAAGGAGAAAACATCATCACAGTTAAAGATATGGAAGAAAAAGGAAGTACAGCCAGAAAGATGTGGCATAGCAAAGTACAAAGACATGACAGACTCAGAGGAAGCTGAAAGTGTGGAAAATCAGTGTTCTAAAACTCACGCAGTTTTCATGAAGACAAGTCGCGTATATACGCAAGTTAGACACTGCATAGTTGCATAATAATGTTCTGAAGAAAGGCAGCAGTACAAAAATCTGATATGGTTCAGTCACTGTTTGATGATGGCATGGAACAGGTTCAGGGGGAGCATATACTTCAAATAATGCATTGTTGGCATTATGGGTAGGAGTCTTTGGTGATGATGCTTATGTGGCTAAATGATTCATCTTGTTGGTTGATCAAAAGGATGGTATTGCAGGTTACAGGACTAGATGTTGATGCTTAAGGTGCAGATCATATATGGTGTATGATAGTTGCTGATGACTATCATGGTCTTGTTTAGGTCCTTGGTCTTTGTGAGTCATATGATGTTACCCCACTATGCATGGGATGGATGATGTAATGGTTCTTGTGTTTGACTAAAAAATGGTGTATCCCCACTTGGTTGGGAGATTTATGTATGTATGAGTCTTTAGGAAGGTCATTGGCAATGTATGTATAGAGTCATGTTATGCTTTTGTAGACCTTGCATGTGCTCAAGGGGAGCATGGATGGATTGGTACATCTTGGCATGTACAAAGGGGGAGCTCATTCATAGATTTCAGCAGGTACTCAGGTGGAGTATGGACAATGGAATGTTTATCAAGGAAAGAGAATATCTTGGTTTGCCCTTTGCCCTTGATGTCAAAGGGGGAGAGTGATTTGGTGTTGTTACCATCAACTCCAAAGGGGGAGATTTTGGCATTATGATGCATGTGTTGTACTTGATGGCAACCCACTCATAGAAGAACAACTCACTCAGAGGTATGATACAGGTGTTGTCCTTGGTGGCAACTCAATCAGATGATAGATCATAGTACAGCAGGTCAAGAGAGAGGTATACGTAGGATAATCTTGATGAACACACGTATACACGTTGGTTATTAGAACAAAAGGCGCATATACGTATACATGCAGGATCACAGAAGGAAATGCGCATACAGGTTGGAAAACTAAGCTTTGGTCTATGGTATTTGGTCCATGGTATTTGGGTATTGTGTCCAAGGTATTGGTTCTACATGGTTTTGGACCATGGTATTGAGAGAAGCCTAAACCTATATAAGGAGAAGATCATTAGGCCAAGGAGGGCAAGTGTGCAAGGATTGAATATTTGATGAAGTGTGAGATCTAGTATGCTAGTTATGGGTTTGTGATGCTTAGCTTGATCTAAATCAAGGATGCACCTATGCGGATGATGATGAATGATGGATCGGGATCTTAAGGCTTGGAATGTTTATCATTATGTGGTTTGATTATGGATAGACTATATCTGAATTATTGACGCATGTTTTATTGTATGAATGTTATGATCTGGGTATGACTGATGTCTGGAAAAACTGCAAAGTTATGAGTAAATATTTGCAGATATGTACGTGGGTTGGCTTTGGTGAAAGCGTGTACGTATGTTGGTTTGGTTCTTCATACTAGTGTATACATTGTAAGATATGATATTTGAAGTTAAAGTTAGATCTGGTTATTGTTGCAAAGTTCTCTTGGCTGTTCTGTGTTCTGGTGATTACAGTCTATTGACAGGGTTTCAGTGATTCAGTATTGGGTGATTCAGAGATTGTTGATGCTAGTGTTGATTGATTGTGGGTCCAGTATGAAAATGGATGAAACGTGGCCTTCAGATTATAGTGTTGTGCTTCAGGAGTATCCAGTATGAAAATTTATGAAATGTGGTCCTTGGAGGAAGAAAGAAGATCATAGATTTCAGTAGGTCGACGCCTACGTACT
This sequence comes from Pinus taeda, assembly GCA_000404065.3. Classification (NCBI taxonomy): domain Eukaryota; kingdom Viridiplantae; phylum Streptophyta; class Pinopsida; order Pinales; family Pinaceae; genus Pinus; species Pinus taeda. The sequence goes on from APFE031302400.1 coordinate 61,711, forward strand.
GGTAAACATATCAGCCAGTACAAGAGCCAGGGGGGTTGCAGCTCCCTTCCAGTAGAAACTAGAAAACGAGAGAAGGTTGTAGCCTTCTGTAGGTAAAAGCCTGCATACTGGTATAAGACTAC
>APFE031302400.1:86037-97938 GCA_000404065.3 Pinus taeda
CAAAGAACTCAACATTTCATTCCAGGACTAAACACATACATCTCAAGTACCATTTCATACGATCAGTGTTGGAAGATGGATAGTTGAAGCTGGAAAAGATACACACTAGCCAGAATCCTCCAGATATGCTAACAAAAGTTGTAACCAGGGAGAAACTAAGAACATGCTCAGTTTCAATTGGTCTTTAAGGATGACGATGAGGATGAGAAACAACCAGGTCCAAGAGAGGAGTCATTGTCCAGCAAATGAAGCAACGATGGAGTTGCTACAATCATTCTCCAAGTGGAAGATTGTTGTGTGTGGAGCATGATTGTTCAGAGGTCTTTGTTTCAGCTGGATGTATACCCCAGGAAGTTTGTACACCCCTCCACGTGGGGGGGTGTGAGGGGGACTTGTCCCCCCATGGGGGTCCCAGGTGGCTGATCCCCCACGGCTGGGGGGTCCGGGGGCTCGAGGGCAGCACCCCTGAAGCTAAAAATAGATGTAAGATTGCCTTGTAAAAGTATATTAATTTCTAGTCAATTTGGGCCGTTTATTAGGCGAATGATCTGATGGTAGAACTTAAGTTTAGTTTAAGGTTTTTTTCCCTAGAAGGAAACCCCTCTCTTTTTATGATGGCATTGTATTTGAGGCTGTGATATAGATGTGTATTCTCTGAGCGAGAAATAGAGAAGTTAGACTGTGAGAGAAAAATAGAGGATATTACAACAAATCTGTTGTAGGTTGTGTCTCTTCATTTTGCTTGATAATAGAAAGGAAGGACTGGTTGTTCGAGGTTGATGTAGCCCAAACTGGGTGAACCACGTATATCTGTGTCTCTCTTGTTTTTTTTTTGTGTTTATATTTCTGCAATATTTTATGTATTCCATTGCTGCGTAATATATAATTTTTTAACAACAATGTCATGTATGCACAACTTCACTTGCTCTCACACTTAGCCATTTTTCTGAAAATCTGTCGACTGGACAACCCTCCTCTAACCAGACTATCATTGAGCTACACTGCGCAGTCTCAGCTCTCAGTGACCCTTATCTACTGCCCAAAAATGTGCAGATATTGAGGCTATCCTCCGAGGAAACCTGCACTATGCAATCCTGGAAGTGAGCCAACCGACTATCTCCCAAAATTGTGTAGAAGTTGTCCCCAAGTCCGATCCACTCCGCGCTTACTGCAACATCTCTCATCCAGCCTCCCTCTAGTCTTCTAGAAAATGTGAACTGCATTGTCCCCTAAGGATGCACTGCTCCCCAATACTGCGCAAAAGTTTCCCAACTACCTACCTACAATGTCTGAAAAAATTGTGCATAGCTTGTTAATCAAACCTTTATTACCTGTCATTGCACTATTCTTGAGAGTTGTGCAAATTTAATTGGCAAGCTCCCTGTGGGCTTGCTCTACTCCCCCCTCTGAAAATTGCGCAGTTTTGACCTCTCTGCTGCCTCGCTCTGCACTCATCCTAGAAACTGTGCAGAACTAACTGCTCGACACTGTCTCTTAGAAATGCCCAATTCTAACCAACAGCTCCCCCCAGCCTGATCCATCCCTGCCCTGGAAAGTTGCGTATAAATATTTGCCAGTGCCTCCTGTTGCTCGCTCTGTCTTCCTCGAAGAAACTGCATAGATGCCTAGCTTGACCTAGAATGTGTCGAGGCGATGGTGTCATCTAAGCAAGAAATTTAAGATATTTCTAAATAAATGGAGGTATATAGGATGGGGGTGGCACATTTGGTTTTTCCATGGTTATTAAGAATAGAATGACCAAAACGCTAGGTAAGCTTTAGTTTGTTTCAAACTTTCAAGTTTAGAATTTCAATGTTTTTTTTATGTTTCTAATTTTTATTTTAACTTGTAGATGCTTGGTGGACAAGCTATGGTGGCAAAGTACCCCATCTCCAAAAGCTTGTTGTTCAAGTGCTCAACCAAACATGCAGTTCCTCTGGGTGTGAGCGCAACTAGAGTGTATTTGACAAAATACACAGCAAAAAGTGCAACAAGTAAAAAAATTTCAAATTAATTTTTTTGAATTCATTTGATTATTTTTAATATTTAAATTTTCTAAGTAATAATCTACAATCTATGACCCTAATACAGATTGGAGTCCCACTGCCTCAATGACATGGTCTACATCTACTATAATCTTTGATTGTGGATGAAACAACTTCATACACCTCCTGATGTGGAAGCCATCTCATTGGACAATGTTGATACCACTGCTACATGGAGGGTCGAGACTGAGAGGATAACCATGAACTCGATCCAAAATTGGTTAGGTGTGGATCTAGAGGAGATAGCAGTTGCAAGGGAGGGAGAGCCAGAGGTAGAGGAGGAGGAGTGACATCAAGGTCACGAAGAAGAGCTGGATGAGGATGATGTGGAGGAGGTGACACCATCTAGGATGGGCAGCAACATAGGATGGAGGGAACCTCTTTATCAGCTTCTAGAGGACGACTGTCTCCATTTGTATTTCTAGCTGGGCCTTCTTCCTCTAGACAAAAAGGAAAGGCCATTCGCTATTCCTGTAAAAGGGGAAGAGCATCTCAGTGACTGATTACTTTATGGCTTTTAGATGACTCGTGATATACATTTATTATATTTTTTGTTGATGTTTTGACTCTTAAGAGTTACGGAGTTGATTCACTATTTGGATATGTTATGTAGCAATAGACTTCATATACATATTATATATTATCTTTCTTTACATGTTTATGTGAAAATGCACATATTTGATGTTGTGGATACTTAGATGTTAAAAAAATAGAAAATAAAATTAATATTTTTGTGTTTTTTTAAATTTTGGCGACTTTTTCAAAAAACTCTCGACTTTAATGAGTTCTTCAGCTTTTGGACCCTTGCCGATTTAATCCCGACTTTGACTTTTTCCACATTGTCAGGGAGATCCCTTGAATGTTGGTAGGTCCAACATCGTCAAGAGGAGGTTATAGGGAAATTTCTGGAAAGATGACCTGTGAATGCCCTTATGAGACCAAGAAAGGCATACAAACCCCTTTGCTTATCTCCACCAGGAGATTTTGAGGCTTCAAGTCCCTACACACCCAAATAAATGGATGATAATATCTGGTAGGAAATGAACAATGAATCCAAATACTAGTACCCTAATGCTGAAAAAGTTGAAATGCCAAAATTCCAATTTCTTAGTGCGCTGCTCAAGACCCTATTTTTATAAATCACAAAATAATCATTTAGCCCACCTTATCGAAATATTTTTATCATGGGGTCACTCACATAGATAATGATAGAGATAGCGATTTTGTAAGAAACTGACCCATGCATGCCAACTGGTACACTTATCACTCCAAAAATCATTTGCAATGATGTTACTAGAATAAGTACATATATTAAACTAGTAGATCAAGCCTCAGAAAGCATGGGATAACCTAACAATTTGCATAGGTGAATAACAAGCAACATTTTTCTAGATCAAAGTATAACCTACATTTTTTCTCAGTAACCACTCACTCTATCTAGCTAAGAATTAAGAACAGAACTTTCAACCCAACTTCAATCTGGCAGGGTAAGAAGCTTCATTTACTTGAAATGAATCATGCAAATGAAAAGAACTTACATTCATTACTGTGATGAAAGGTATCACCCTATCTAGAAGGGTTGGTCCTTAACCTAGCTTCATTAGAATGACATTTTCCCATATCAAAGTATAACGTACATTTTCTCTCAGTAATCACTCACTCTATCTAGCTACGAATTAAGAGCATAGCTTTCAACCCAACTTAACTATAGGTGCTAGATCCGAAAAAATTTAAGATGACTATTTTCTTATTACTTAGAGAACATGCTTGAAAGTTGCAATCAACAAACGAGAAATGTACTCAAGAACTAAAATGGACCAATTGAAAAAAATTCTCCAACCATTGGGGAATATTAGGTGGTTAGGTATAATCCTATCCAATATATTAATTTTTTTTAAATGTTTTTATGGAAAAATTCTCTATTTTCTTCGACATGTTACTTTTCTCATAAACCCACTTTTACAAAGTGACTAGAAATTGGAGAAACTCTGAATTTACCTCAATATGAGAGAAGCCAACATTCTCAAATATGATAACACTTCCACACATGTTATAATTAAGAAAATCTGGCTTTCCATATTTTCATTGCATTGCACCAGGTTGAAATGTCTCTTGCATTGTTGATTTTAATTTGAAGGAGTCTTGACCACTCTTGAAAGCCTTAACATTTCTCTCTTCTTTTCCCTTTTCAACTTTAACCAAATTCTTCTTCTGTCAGATCTTCCTTTAAATATTACCCATTACATGGTTTTGATTTATTATCTCATTTAGGCTTTCACATATGCTATTTTCCAATTCTTCTACATATCTAGCCATGAAGGGTTTATCATCTTCCAGGTTATCATAACACTCTTTCGTTTGCATTGGTCTTCATATCACATGTAATAGGTGATTCATGTACCCTAAATCTTCCCTAGTTTTATTTTTTCAAGCCTTTGGTAGCATAGGCTTGTTATGGCTCTTGGATGCCATTCATTAGACTCCCTACGTCAAGCTTAGCCAACCCCTCTCCAAAAGGTAATAAGGTGGCAAAAATTAGCATATCTCCATTATGATCATATGTTAGGTAGAGCCAACAACTCAACAACATCCACCTTAAAATTTCTTTGGCAACAAAATAAAAAATGGCCAATACATCAAAAACATTCCCCTTGAAGATTTACTTGGGAAACCAGATAAGGAATTTTGGCATAAAGAATATTTCACCAAGTACTATATCTGATTAGAGCATATATGTTGACTAACAACATTGATGCCCTATAAGTTCATCCCTGACAATGTGGATTGTCTAAGATTTCAAGCCCATGAATGTAGAGCGCATCACTAGGGAATTTATCTCTTGACATGTGTACAACTTGGAAAGTGATCGCTTAAATTGGATACCTTATCTTGCAGACTAGGTGGATGACTCAAGAAATTAAATAATATTCGAAAACATTTGGAAACATTTCAATTTACTCCCCTACACCAATAAAATTGTAATATTCATAATGGAAGATTTGCAGTGACAGAAAAGAAAAATAATAAAATTCACAATAAAATTTTATTCAGTAATGAACACAGGAACAAATATTTCTCATCAAACACCCAACTGGCTATTTTTTTCATTAAACAAATATGTTGGAGTACAATACAAGTCATATGAGGTGCACCTGGACTTGCACAAGGAAAGCTACAAGCCTCAAGTGATCAATACAAACATACCCAATTGCTGTGAATTCATTGCTCCCCGAAGAACTGTGTTGTCCCCTCAAATCTATATTGCTGGATGACTTCAAGATTTGATTTACCCCCTCAAAACAACCCTGAAATTTATGCAGTTTTGGGGATGTACTCCTCTCCAAAACCCCAGAAAAACCCAAAAATGGTTTTCCCTGGTGTTGACCTACCAATTTCGACCCTTAGAGATTGGGCCTCCTCCAATATTGGAAATCAATGGCTATAACTAGAACTGTTGTAACGTCCGACCACAATGTCAAAAAACCTCCCCAAATCGGCCTCCCAACAATTTCCCCACAACCCATCTCCCCAATCCTCCGGTTAAGCTTCCTTCCAAGTTACCTCCAGTAGTGACTGTCCAGTCCTAGGTGAGGATGACATAGTCCCTTCAACCAGTAGCTCAACCTGAGTATCTTCCTTGCCTTCCTCTTGTAATTTCTCCTTTAAGAAGTGGAAGCTTGATGAAAATACCTCCAACGACCTTCACATCTAAATTCCCTAGTTCTACTACTCCACCCAACATGCAGTCTCTCCCACTACATCCCTACTACTCCCAAACCGTTTCCTTGCTGGCCAATGTAGCATACTCTTCTGCTGGGTGATTTTTTCCCTGTCTCCAATGGCAAAGAAAACTCTACTAGGGTGGCACTCAAAGTCCACTGAAGAGAGGGATGAACTTCACTCCTTGGGAAGCTCTTGTGCTGAACAACACTTGTAGCTTAGCTATACAACCAAAGCAAAAATGAATTCTCAAGTCATGAAAAGGTCCCAAATGCTACTAACTTCCTTCTATTTATTCTTGCTCCCTTGGGCCCCATGTGGGTCAGATTAAATATTATGATCCCCAACTTAGGAAAATCTGTCTGCCTCTAAGGGGTTCGTATTTTGGGTGGGTGAGTGGCCCCCACAATCCACTAAAAGTCACATCGACCCCCTTTCTCCTAAGTTCTTCCATCAAAAATGCATTAAGACAAAAAGAAAAAAATTGCCAAAAATGGTTTCTCCTCACCTTGGGAAAATAATTAGGAAGGTACATTACACAAATCCACGTGTAAGGATGCTTTGTAACTGTCTTCTGTCATATGTGCCTCCCCTATGCACCTCTACTTCATTAAAATTTAACTTCTTTTACTAATTTTATTTTTCTTAGCTCACATTGGAGATGAACTGGTGTGCATTACTTCCCCTAAACACTTTGCATGACATGGCATGTAGTCTTCTTTAAGATACAATAGGACTTATCTATTAAGCTTCCAACTCGCTATAGAACTTCGATGTTCCTCCCAACAATAGACCACATTGTTCATTTCCTATCAACAGTGGATCAATCCTGAGCTGTGATTTTGCCCCCATCGGGTATCAACTCCACCAAATACTGGTATGCATGCAGTACCATTAAACGATAAAAGTACCAAACCCTAGAAATCTCCAACACATAGTCTCATGCCCCCAATCAAATTTCACCCAAGTAGTGCACGCCCTTCTCTACACTTGCAGACCCTCAAGCTATGCCACCACCTCTAGGGCATCTTACTCGGTCGAACATAGAATATCTTAGAGTCCCGTGACTTCAGGACTTCTAGCTAATTTCCAAGCTCTCCAAGTATGATCCAAGCCCTAATATCAAACCCTAGAAGCCTCCAACTTCCAATTTCACATCCCCCATCAACCTACACCCAAGTAGTGTACACCTTTTCTGCACCCATTGACTAGTCACGCAAGTATGTTGCAAGTCAGTTCTCAGGTTCATTTTGGTTTTTTACTGACAAATTTCTTGCCATGAGTGTTACCATGTCGCCAAGTATTGCAGGTGCCCATCTGCCTCTCAAAAGTACAAGTACAATGGTTTCCAAGAGAGCAGAGTCAAAGACATCGTTCAGAGCACACTTGGGGATGCAATGGATCAAGTGTCTATGGACTTGCTTACCCATGAAGACATCAAGTTGTTCGTAGACAAGGACATCAAGATATGATGGCAACAGCATCACAATGAGCAGCATCATGAACAACAGTTAAAGGTAGTGTACTAGATGCAACGAATGCAAGAGGAAGGTTGTTGACAATATAGAGGAGGAACAAAGTTGCAAGCTCAAGCAGATCCATTGGTGATGAAAGCAACTTTGGAGACTCAGGCTATGAGGTGACGATGCAACATGAAGATCGTGAGAAGACAGAGAATGGAACAAAGAAGGAGTTGCATGTGCTGAAGTAGCAACTCAAGGAAGAACATGAGTTGCACAGACAATCGAATGAGTTGCAGCAAGAACAGGAACAACAGGGGGTGCAACATGCACTCATGAATGAAACTGTGCCCGTACAAGTTATAGATCCATCTCAGCAGCTAGCACGAAGAATACAAGGTGAGTAGTGTTGTTGATCACATGCAAGGGAATGCAGCAGCATGCATGTCATTGTGTGCACACATGCAATCCCACCCATTCAACACACTCACCAAAGGTGAAGATAAGAAGCAAGTATGACTAGATTTGAACATGTAGTTGACAGTTGATGTGCATGACCACCAACACACACTGGAAGATCAGCACGGACACTATGCATCAGTGTGTTATCGGTTTGTCCGCACCCAAAAATACCATGCGCATGTTAGCAGATGAGTCGGATGGAAGAGCCATACCAATGCACCCGAATGTAATGAAAGCAAGAGTTCGCTTCAACAAGATGTCACCATGGAGAGCATGCACACCATCACAGACGTCCAAGCTTGGCATTAGCTCACCACCTTCACCATCACAATCATGTTAAAGAGTTGGTCTCACCACAATGGACCAGGTGTTAGTGATGTCTTGCATGGCTTTCTCAAGCCATTTTGTCTCACATGGGTACATGTGCATTGTAATGCAATGTCTTGTCAAGCATAGGTCAAGTGTCGATAGTTGGAGGTAACAATCACAGAGTAGATGAAGAGTCATGAGGGTAGATGAACTATCACAAAGGGGAATGTCAAGGGTCACCCCACCCTTTATTATAAATAGAACCTCATAACTCATTGTAAAGGATTTGGCAAGGCAAGCTTTAGATAAGACTATCTCAGAGAGAGATTGGAGAGTATTGTAACGAGCCTTGGCTTCTTCACTGCACAAAGCTAGTACATCTCTTTGAAGGAGCAGGTGTTTGTGGTTGTAATGTTCCACTATTGGAACTAGTGGTTGGACATGGATGTATTGTATGATTGGAACTTACACTTTTTAATATAATAGAGCCAACATGTTTCATGCATATGTTGTATTTTATTCTATGTTATCTGGTTTACTCTAAATGATATATGTATTGTTTTCTTACGCATGCATGTATGGACTATTTTATATAAGTATGTATGAATATTTCTAAAATGTGTTGTTGGTTTAATCATCACTTTGGATTGCTCGCTAACTTGCTTTCCATATTGTGATGCATCTTCGCTCGTGTGTTCCCTTCCAAGCCGAGCACTATTACAGGTTTCCAAGGGGCACACTCACCTCACCCTCACTGTGTTAGAACCTCTCATGCACGTTCCTTGACTCACTGTAATTGTCACACCCTTGCTACCGACAAAGTTACCTTACTCTCCTTTGTGAAAAATTGTGGTCAAGACATTACCGTACGACCCACTGCTGGGACTCTTACACCAAATGGTCTGAGGTCTAATTGGGACTTCTTACCGTGGAGATCCCCTAACATGTTGGCAGGTCCAGCACCGTCAACATTTCTGGTGCTAGGAGGGCCAGACGACAAGCTATGTCCTCTCATCTTGTTTTCAACCTTTGCATATATTTCATGGATTTTTGCACTCTTCTCCCTCCGTGATGTTTTTCAAACCACAAAGATGTCACCATCACGAGGGAGTTTTTTTATCACTTGTCCACTTACACGTATGATGGTGAAGGGGAAGTGACTTGGGCTGAGTACTTACATGAATTTTTTTCCATGCTTCATGAGTAATATGGGTGTTCTAACGAACAGGCCAACTTGTTGCTTGTATACACACTTTGCAAATCTCCACTTCTATGGTTGTGCAGCCTACTAGCTGACAACATGCACTCGCTTGAGCACTTCTGTGATCTCATTGAAGCCACTTTTTATCATTTTGATCTAGACCATCTTAACCAAAAACTGTAACAACAATGGAAGGCTCTGCATGAATCGATTATGGATTTTTGGCAATGCTTGTGTGACATGCAATTTCAATCTTTGAGGAGCCAGATGAAATTTCTCTATCTTTGGGACCGATTCGAGCATTGTGTTAAGAAATTTTCTCATCCCAAGATGAAGTTTGAAATCAAGCCTCGCTCAACCTTCTTCAGAGATGGAGATGTGCAATCTCATGTGGACATAGTCACTGTCACAAGTGACTATCTGCCATCCCCTCATCAAATAGCTCCACCACTGCACAGTGATGTTAAGGATCATGCTCACACACTTGTTCAGCTATCACATCCTCCCAACATCACTTCGCTTAATTTTCACGTAGATTTGGTTGTGAGTCTATCAAGTTGTCAAATGAATATTTTTCCACAACTTCCGTCTTCACACTCGGTTGTGCCTCCAGATGATATTGAATTGTGTTCTTCCATTCCAGAGTCTACACTTGTTGTGAACTAGGAACAAGCCAGTGACGGAGTTGGTGTTGCACAACCAACATGTGTTGTCATTCATGAAGAGTATGAGTGGGAGCTTGAGCATCAACACTTAGCGAAGGATGACTCCCTTCCCTCTGAGCCTCCTCCGACCTTCCATGACATCTTTGGTGAACCTTCCATCCATGATTTTGCGTGTGTATCTTCATCCACATATGCAACCATGGTTGATCACTCGCAGGACACACCAAATGTTGGTCCATCATTCGACAATAGAGAGGATACGTTATTCATTGAAAATCCACTTGATCTTTCATCTTCCTTTTCCAGAAATGCAGAGGATGAATTTGTTCATTTTTCATCTACCTGTTGAAATTTCTAAGTCTGACACGTTAGAAACCATTCATGCACTTTGCTGATTTATTCCTACCTGCTTTCTGTTAATTAACAAGTTATTTACCATGTAAATACTGGAAATAAATACAAATGCATGCTCAACACATTACAGATCATCAACTGAAGGAAATAGAAACAATCACACAAGTGACACCATTGTTTTTGGACTAATGTCCATAGAAAAACCCAACGCGGGAAAATCAATGCAACTATCTAAGGGTTTGATTTATTAAGCAGTTTCAAAATACAATCTAGGTGCCAAATTTGGTTCGCCCAATAGAGAAAAATCTCAGGAGTAGTACTTCTCTACTTAGAAGTAGATATTCTAGCTAAAACCCCAAATAAACACTCTGACAGCTCCACAGCTCCAATCTACCCTATGAAACCCCAACGTCAGCCTCTAGGGACTGCGTCAGCCTCTATCTGGGCCAACATTAGGCCAGCGTCACTCTGGCTTGGCCTAGGTCAGCCTTTGGAGGCACTGCGTCATTCCTCTGGCCCTCTGAGGCACAGCGCAACTCCTTGATGGCTCTACGTGAACCATTGGCTGCTTCTGCGTCCCTCTCTTCGGCTACTGTGTTGATCCTGTCAGCGGTATCTCTACCTCTTCGCTTATGTATTCATTGCCCCTCTGCTGTAAGTCTAGTCACTCTCTCAACTTTCTCAGCCATTGATTAAGTCCCTAATCAATGGCTAAGATTAGATCTAGCTTGATCCATGACTTTTGGACCATTCTAACACAGTTTTATATTAATTCACATTAATATTTTAATTTCACTGCTCCTCTACTTCCCTCCTAGAAGTTTTTGGTATGACTCCTCTGAGCCTCGATTTCCCTCCTAGAAACCCTTCTGCCAATGCCGAGATGCCCCTCTCCAATCATCTGTGCAACTGCAACACTGATCTGAATTCCTTGGCTAGAAATCCACCTCAGTAGCAACTCCCTCTACCTTGGTCTTGCCCTATTAAGTATTGTTCTAACTGTAGTACCCCACCAACTCCACTTTGCAACTTACCCATAGCCTCCTAAACCCTAGCAAACTGAAGGTTAGATCTCCTAGTGATCCAGATTTAAACAGGAACGCAATAAAATACAGAGATGACAATATACACAAAGATGCAGCAGAAGTAATGCTTCATTTCATTAATGGAAAATACCGAAATATGCTTACAACCAGAAATGGAAATAAACCAGCTAGGGCGATCGTAGCTTATCTCTGAGAAGAGATGTGGTGGCTACATGCCTCTGAACTGTTCCAAACTGTGTTACAATGAGGCTCGAAGGCCTATTTATTGTTGAGAAACAATGAAAAACCCTTCACATTCCAAAACCTACCCCTAGAAGATGAAACGCCAAATTGTGGGCCCCGTTTTGGGTAAAATGGCACATCAATTTCCCGGGGTCGTAACTTTGGCATACGATCTCCGTTTGACGCGTATGATAGCTCGTTAGAAAGATCTATCCGAGAACTACCACTTTGGGAAGGGCAACATCGGTCCATGGACCCATGTTGCCCCCAGATTCCCAAAAAAACGTCGTTTAGGGCCTCAAAACGGCTCCGGAAGTTCAGGACCCGAAAAAACTACTAAAAATAGTAAATTGTGCTACATTTACGGAAACTGAAAAAGCCTAAAAGAGACAGTTGCGGGGGTCCAAATGGGATAGG
>APFE031302400.1:101252-112995 GCA_000404065.3 Pinus taeda
ATGATAGCTCGTTAGAAAGATTATCGAGAACTACCACTTTGGGAAGGGAAACACCGGTCATGGACCCATGTTGCCCCTGGATTCCCCAAAAAACGTCGTTTAGGGCCTCAAAACGGCTCCGGAAGTTCAGGACCCGAAAAACTGCTAAAAATAGTAAGTTGTGCTACAATTAAGGAAACTGAAAATGCTGAAAGAGACAATTGTGGGGGTCCAAATGGAATAGGTGGGCGGCCACCAACATCCACCTGGATCACAATGCCTCTTGTTAGCTTTCAAATTTATTGGTCTAGTAACATCTAGCCTCTAGTGTGAGAATGGACTTTCAAATGTAATTGGTTTTAACAACATAACTCTTATTTTCATTTTCACTGAGAATTTCTAACATGGAACACATTTTCTGATTATTATATAAGCATCTTTAAATAAGGTTGGCCAATAATAACCAATCCTAATTACTTGATGAGCACTAACCAAATGAGTGAAGTGTCCACCACAAATTCCCTCATGGAGTTCATTAAGAATTTTCTAAGACCTTTGGACATTTAGGCATCTTGGTAACATTCCATCAAAATTCCTTTCAAATAAAACACCAAAGATTAGAACATAATACTTGCTTTTAATTATTAAGAATTTTCTCTCCTTTGAAGTCATTTCAATTGAGACTTACCTAGATTTAAAATAGGAAATAATATATTTGTACTAATTACTCTTGAAATGGAATGGTTATATTTGTCATCAACAAGAGTGATATTCATAGTTTCAATAACATTGATTAACTTACACAATCCTATCCCTTTATTTCCTTTAAATGTTTAACTTTGATATCATATTCTTGTAATTTTGTAAGCCAATTCGCCCATTTTCTTTCCCTGATTTTCTGGCTGAGCATGGTATTAACAAGAGGATTTGGCACATAGGAAATAACATGAGCTAAAAATATGTAAGTTTTGAAATGAGTGACTACTTTCACTAGAGAGATAGTCTATTTTTCCAAATCTGAATACTTTAAACCATAGTCATGTAAAAATTTGCTCAAGAATGAAATAGGAAGCTCTCCCCCTTTTGCATTTTTCTGAGTAAGGACGAAAGTAATAGTTTCATCAGAAGAAGAATAATAGAGTATGAAATCTCACTCAAAATCTAGATTTATTAGGGCTGACATTATAGTAATTTCCTACTTAATATTCTGAAATTCATTTGCATTTCCAACGTCCAAGGTCCACTCAAATATTTGATCCTTTTCTAATAATTTGTTTCTTGGGTTTACTATTGACGCATGGTCTGGTATAAAGCTTTGTACACAATTCATCTTTCCAAAGAATAATTACACCCTTTTTTGGAAGTTTGAGGTTTCAAGTCACTTATAGCTTCTATCCTATCTAGATCTATTCATATTCCTTCTTTGCTTACAATGTGACCCGACATTTTCCCCTCTGAGACTACAAATAGACATTTCTTTAGATTGAGGGATATATCATACGATATACAACATTGGAAAACTTGTCTGAGATGTGTAATGTGTTGCTCTCATAATTTTATATGAAAAGTGAGTTTCTCTTGATAATTAGCCATGAACTTGCCTATCATATCTTTAAACATGTAATCCGTGGCTCTTTGAAACGTCATTCCTTTGTTTTCAAATCCAATTGACATCCATTTATATTAAAGCATCCCACATTGTGTGACAAGGAAATCTTATATCAATGATATTTACTATATAAAACTTGATTATATAAAAAAAATCCCTCAAACATTGACATTAGAGTTGAACTGACAACTTTGAAGACTAAATTCCATATTCAATAGTGGATAATTATCTGTTACAGATGCTTTGTGAAGATCATGAAAATATACACAAACATGATGAATTTTGTCAGTTTAGTATAGTTTGTTCACAAATTCAATGACTTAGGATTCTTTTGTCGCGCCAATATTAATTTTGCATGTATCATGGATTTTCTTAATGAAGATTCTTATTTAATATTTTAACCTAATGAATGGTCATTTTGTAACAGCCCTAGTGAAAATTCCATGTAAAAATATATAAGGCCATGGTGATGTGACACATATTCCAAGATGAAGGGTGGGTGAAACATCCTAATGGGTGTTGATTTGGTTTGTTATGGCTAAGAAAATCATCAAAGAACATGGCTAAGGCTTTGGAAAGGCATGAGACATTAATTGACATTTTATTTATGAAAATAATTGAAATTAGGAGAAAAGGAAGGTGAAAGGTCACAGGTTGCATGTGAGGAGGAAAATGATGAAAATAGAGGCCTCATTAATAAAAAGGCTTTTGAGGATCAGTTGGAAAGCTTAGTTAGTGTAAAGAATTGATCAGTTTAGTTTTGGAGCTCTCTCATTATTATCTCTCTCTCTCTCATACTCTTGGATACTTAGAGTTTTCTTGGAGTACTCTTGGTGGGTGTGGCATACTTGGATTTTTGGAGCAAGATGGCAAAGGAAGAGAAGGAAAGTGAAAGAGGGTATCAAGATCCGCAGCTACATCAAATTTTCTTGCAGGTACCGAGTTGCATGTATGGTTTATTCACTAGTTTGGACATGCATGACATATGCATGTGGATTCTTGGTCGTGATCTATCATTGGCATGGACGATTTCCTGGATTGACAATGGATTGCCTAGCCTTTCCATTTCCTAGATAACCATGGTGATTGTGGGTTTATTTTCATTGTTTTGTTTTGGTTGGTTCTCATGTTTCCTTAGCTTGTGTTGAGTTATTAGTTCCTGGAGCCTTGGTTTGACAAACACTCTGGAGCACTTGGTGGGTTGAGTTACTAGCCTTGGAGACTTGGTTGGACAAATGATCTGGAGCTCGACGACAGCTATGGGTTGAGTTACTAGTCCTGTAGCCTTGGTTGGAACAAACACTCTTGAGCCCTAAATGGCTAGGATGGAGACCAATCTGGTGATGGTTTTAGTGATGTCTGACTGTGAGGTGTAATCATTGTTTGATGGGTTGTGGTGGATGGCCTCTAGAAGCCCTAGATGAGTTTTGGTTGATGTGTTCTATGAGATCCCACATTCATGCTTGGAATATGGCACGAGGGTGAATGACTGAAGAGAGATTTGGCTCAGTTATTCTATGGTCAGGTGGAACGTGGAAGTCCCATCCCGAGTTTGGATTTTGCATCATTAATGAAAGGTGATATCTCCTGGTATTTCTATGAGTAATATGATGGATTATATGTGGTGTATTTGGTTGTGATCTTATTGATATTTCTGTCCCTATTATGCTGGTTGTATGTACATTTTATGACAACAACTATGTATGGCTCTCACTATGGTTTTACTTGTATGTGAATGGATAATGTGTCTATGACCTAATAGATAATAATTTAGAAAATGGCATGAGGGAATAATGGTTTATAGTGATTCTTAGATAAGTATGAGATCCCTACACTTAACTCTGTTATTTACAGATGTAGATTACATGCTGATGATATGTTTGACGAAATGATTGTCATGGCTAGTAGGGGTCTAGTCAAGGTCTTGAACAAGTATTTTCTTTAGTACTTTAATTTCCATGTTACTTTAATAATTTGAAGAGATGGATCCGTTATGGGCAGTGTCCTAGGCTCTGAGCTTGAAAAAGTGGCTTAAATCCTGGGGTCACTGACACAACACTGACAATTTTGGTCCATAGTCACTGGCATGCAGGCCTATGAGAGCAACTTTAGGTTATTGGTCGCTCCCTTTCCCATAGCATGAGAGTGACTATGGCCCAAGAGAACTAAAACAACAATGGGACCCAGGGACAAGCTTTCTGAGTGGCTGATTTGTCCTCTGAGGGTTTTGTTGATGATGTTGGATTTCTATATGGTGTGTTTCCATCAGTTCCACTTCCTTAATGTGACTTAGGAGGTCGAATCATATCATAGTGGCCTCTTGTCGCATGTTTATCCCAATTGGTCAGTTGCTTGGGTAGATGTGGGAGGAGGATGTTACATAGTGGTATCAAAGCATGGTTGCACTCTCCTTGGGTTGTGTGTTGATCATGCTTTCATGTTGGTTACATATGTGTCACTTATGCATGGATTCCATGTGCTTGTTGCAATGGCATGGTGTTGATCATGGTAGTGATGTCGCCATGTGAAGATTGAAGGTGTTGTCATGGAGTATGTCTTCATGTGTTTATGGTTGATTATGCAGTGTTAGGCACATCAATGTTCACATATTATCAAGTACATGTGATGTGGTTGTTGTTGTCATGCATGTGGTCATGGTTTGTGTAGTTGATATGGTCATGCATTGATGACTGGACTCTAGATAGAATGGTGTGTATATGTTTTTGCACTCATGTGTTATATGTCTCTATGTAGTTTATAGTCTTGGTTATAGTTTGAATAGTAGGTCAAAAATGCTTTGTGAAGTCATTATATGCAAATTTAGGTCATCATGGTGCTATTGGTTGTTATGATGCTAATGCATTGGCGGAGATAAAGTAGGATATGTAGACTATCAAAGTGAGGTTGTAGCATTAGACTTTGGGATAAGAGTAGATCATTATACAAGTATTGCATGTTTGGAATGTAGGTATGTAACTTAAGGGATGTTATATGCATTAGGTTATGTAGATGTCTTTTGATGTTATGGTTATGTACCTCATAGATGATAGTTGATTAGCATAGTCATATGCACATGTGTCAGATAGTCAAGAATGATAGTAACCTGTAGTTGTATGCATTTCTATTGTTGTTTTATATTAGATAAACTGGTGATTATGTTACATGTTTTGATGAGTATGTTATAGGTTAACTTGTTGCTATATGACAGTTAGCTTGACGACTAGGTTTTATGTTGTTGATGAGCATGATATATAGCTTATTGTTGTTACATGATAGTTAACTTGATCATTATGGTTATTTCATTGAGATCTTGATGTTGTAATTTGGATTGGTCATATGCTTGATGGTTATGTTTATTGCATTGAAGATCTTGATGTTATATGTATTGTTTAACCTGGTTTGACCTATGCAGATGGTTATGGTTGTGATATTCAGGTATGAGCTGACATATTTGTGATATGGTGTCGTACTAATCTAGATTGATCGTACATATGTGATCGTTATGCATGAATGACAAATGCATATGATTTTATGATGTGAACATGTTAGTTAGTTAGTATTATGGATATCGTGATCTTATTTATGTTTGAGTTAACATGTTGTAAAGTTATATCCTGCTAACTAGATTGATTGTGCAGACAAGATAACCTCCCTTGAGGTACACTAATGTATGAGTTTCCTTATGTAGTATACTTGGTGCTTCATTCTTGATTATGTTGTCTATTTGATGTTAAGTTTTTGGTGTCTATTATGTCATCTAGATGATTTATTTAACATGGTATGTTTGCAAGTTGGTTGGATGTTTGATGAATTGCATAATATGAGTATGTGTTTTTAAGGGTTCTTATCAAAATGATCTTGTTTTAAGAGGATTGTACTAACACATATGTGTTGAGACAATTGATATGTACTTGATTATGTGTTAAGTGGATATATCATTCTTGCGAACAAGACCGATCTCCCTAGTATCAATTGATATCTAGCAACAAGCGGGACAAGAAAATCTACTTTTCTCTAAACATATTACGATTAATTAATAAAAACTAAGAGGTGTTTTAGACCCTACCTTAAGTCCAACACTATTTTGTGGCAGCCTTGTTCCAACAGCTTCAAAGAGTTTCCTTTTAATAACCTGTAAACATAAACAAGCACACATCAAAGAACACCTGCATAGCTAATATAATAAATCATGTTCATCATAGTGATCAAGGAGTCTATGAAATAAACCATTAAACACAGCTTATTGAGAAAAATAAACTTGATTGTATTAACTTTGAAAAAGAATAATTTTACAATCTTGGTGCCTTGATGCTGTACAAGCTCTTCCCAGGGTCCAAGTAGGAATCTCCTCTACTTTGATAAGCCTCACTCTCCTCCAAATGAGATCAAAATGTATGTAATCTTTCCTCTCAAAAGCTCAATTAGGAAGACTAAGTTCCAGCAACATTTACCTTAAAAAATATTCAGCTTTCAACCTCCCAAGTAACCAGCCCAAAGCTTCATTTTATAGTGCAAGGGAAGGAGGTTACAGGTCCACCATTGAAGGGATAGAGTCCTCCTTCAAGGGGATAAGCTCCTCATATCAAGGGGTTAGCTCCTTAAGGAATGGGATGCATGAATCCTCAAGGAGCGAACTGGCCAGCGCAAGATTCCCTCTAGAAGCTTCCAGAATTCACTCAAAGTGAGTTTTTAAGAATAAACTTGCGCCTTTTTAACTTTTACAGGGGTTTGTAGTGGCCAATCTAGGGTGCTAGATTAGACTAGATTTAATATCAACCAAGGTAGGTAAACTTAGAGGCACGTGTCTAAAGTCTATAGACATAAAAGGATCTCATCTACCTAAACAAGTGTCTACTGTGACAGGCTATAGCACTCCTTTATAGGAGATTGAAATATGTTTCCTCTCACACCTTAACACTCAGATCATCTAATTTATCTAACTGTTCTAAAGAAACAACGTGTTGCTAGACTGAGTTTTCAACCCTCTTACAAGGATATTATCCACAAAAGCTCTTTCCATCTAACACACTAAGCATTCATGAAAATCAAAAGCTCTTTTAAGCACATTGAAATTTTAAATGCATGAAAACAGAGTCCACAGAGATACTTCGAAATCTAATGATCGATCAAATATTTTACAAGATATTGTTCAATGATCTAGCAATCAAATTCTCAAGCTATCCCCATGAATATTATTTGCAAGAACTTCTAATCAAATCAATAAACTCACAGGAAAGGAAATAACATTAAACGCTATTCACACTATTCAGATTCGAAAACGCCATGGAAATGAAAATAAAAGTATACCAATCTCCACGTAGGGCCTGTCCACGCTTCAATGGCACACTTATGAAACTTGAAGTGATGAGAATGTTAAGGCATAAGCACTCTAAGGGTAAAACGATGACTCTATTTAAGTTCTGGTAGTTGAATCACATGCAAGAGCAATGTTATGGAAACAATACACAAGAATAACAACCGTTCTGGACAATACAATACGCAGTCTTTTATCTGCTTGTCTCCTATCCTATATTCACTAACTTTCCCTCTATAATCGAATGTACATACATTATGCAGATGTTTCTACTTTTACAAAAGACTGATTTTTGTCTTTTCTAATCTTAACCGATTTCCAAAGCAAAACGAAATCAGTTTGGGAAACTCTGGCTTTTTGTTGCCTTTGTGACCAAAAAGGCTAGGTTTGACCAACATTGACCATGTATCTAGGAGCTTTAGATTTGCTGTTGAATAGATCTTTCACCATGTATGTACATTCCAGATCAAGTTCCTATCCTTTGTTTTGATTTTCCTGCCATGCCATGTGTCACATCATAAACCATTTACAGGAAGTCATGACATCTTGTAATTTTTGTTGAAAATTCCTAATTTTTAACATAAAAATTCACAAATTAAATTTAATGTAAATTAACAACTATAATGCTTTGATTAATCAATTTCAATGGACTATCAGGGGTTTTTGGGAGAAAAAGATAGACAAATGATGGATTTATAGAAGAAAAGGATGGCAATGAAATGGTACCAACATCTCCCCCAAGCTCAATGATTTAGCATGTCCTCATGCTAATCCTGATGTGCTCCCTTTATACTTTGTTCCTACCTGTGCCTCTGCCGCTTGTAATAATTCATCTATATTCTTCTGAGCTTGGGCATTCTTCTACACGTGGAGCTCATGTTTCAAATTCTTGTATTTTTCTTTGAGAGATTTCTTTTGAGTATACCATTTGGTTGCCCACTTGCAAATGTCAGTTTGTTCAGCCTTGAGTTCTTTGATTTTCTCCTTCAGCTTCTCATTTTTCTGCTGAGTCTTCTTGCTCTGAGCTCTCAACATTTCATTCTCCTTCTTGATGACCTTCTCTAGCATGTTGGCATCCATCAATTCTTCTTTTAGCTTTTCAATTTGTTTCTTGGTTGCAGGTGTTGAATCTTTCCCTTGTCTATTGTTACTCTCAACTTCCATTTCGGCTTCCAGTCCAGGCTGTGAATGAGCACTGCTCTCAATGTCCATCGGTACATTTGCATTTGACTCTGGTTGATCATTCTGTGTTTGGGTCTTTTGTATTCTCCTTGATCTTCTTGTATATGTAGTGAAAATTTTGTCTTCCTCAATTTTTTGGGCAGCTTCTTGCCTCATATTTCTTGTCCTTACACTACTACTATGTGGAGGAACATTGCTTGACTTACGCACAGGGATTTCCTCATCAATATCAAGCATAAATTCTGAGTGCTCTTGCTATTCTTATTCATCTTCTCCATCTTTGATTTGATTAGCAACCAAAAAGTCTTTCCATGTTTTTCCCCTCCTCTGCACTTCAAATTCAATTAGAATTTTAATCAACCCAAAATGATACAAACTTTTATCTTCATTACCCTTTTTCTTTTGAATAGTTTTTGACATCTTAGTCAAACTCTGTAAGAGGAAATAGGGTAGAATAATGGTGCATTTCCCTTTTAAGTGCAACAAGAGTTTGATGTGATATAGATATACTATGTTGTAACGACCTTCACACGTAAGAAATTTCTAAATAATGTGCACCATTTCATCCCATGGGTGCATCAGCCAGCTTCTAGGGACACCCTTTTTCCAGTTGATAGAGGAAACCCTTGACCTAGACATGAATTGAGTCCATGATTTTTCCTTAAATTGTTTTGTTTTGAAATATTTTTCTCCTTCTGGACTGATTCCCAAGGTTTGTGCTATGGTATCCTCTGAAATCCTAAAAGAGAAGTTGCCTATCAATGCTTTCTCTCCATTAAATGTAAATGCAAACTGCTTGGTTACTTCTTCATTATTCCCATTAAACTTCTCTAGGAAGGATAACCATTGCTTTTCCCTTAAAATTGTAATATAGTCATCATGATATTGGGAACTATCAAATGTCGTAGGCTCTGCTCTATTGGTCATTTTGACAAAGAAACTCCTGTTCTAACCCTTTTTGTTTATGCTTAATAATTCAACAAGGGTCTCTTGATTTGTTACCTCTGTTTTGCACTCCACTCAACCGACCTGGTAGCGCCCTCTGTTCTCGGGGTCTCCTTCTTCAATGGCTTGGGCAGCGACCGGGTTAATGTCCTCGGATTATGGCAGAGGTAGAAACTTGTGGTGAGCCCAATTACTATGCTCTCCCTTTGTAGCGCCTACTGTTCTCGGCCTTCTTTGAAATCACAGAGTTTGAATTACTAGTATAGTAACGCCCTTTTTATGAACTGAGAATGAAATGAAACTTAACAACCGACCTTACCCAATTTACTACAATGATAATACAGAGAGCATTCATATCACAAAGACAGAGGAGTTGTACTGGTTTGCATAGGTACAATCATGAGAACGTCGTAGACATATAAGGAGTGTTGGAGTGATGATAACGGATAGTAGTTGCATGAGTCTACTTGGGTCAAATGATCATTTTATAACTTGGCCGATTCAAAAAAATGAATGAAATCATTTAACACTTGGCTCTCCAATGATTCACCACTTGTCCATTACTTGTTGGTACTTGGCCGATTAGGAAGATGATGGATCGATGATAAGGTTTGATGACCGATTCAAGAATGAGGAGTTAATAACAAGGTTTGAAGAGTGGTGTAGGAGAAGATTTAAAAACCGTAGGAGGAATATGGCGATAGGCTAGAGTGTGTTGGGAAATGATAGTAGTTAGGAATGTTACAAGGGTGATGGGTATAGGGGTGTTTTTGAAATTGATCATAAGCAATCATAATCAACATATTTAACACTAAAATAATCAAGAATTTTAAGTGTTAAAAATAAAAATTACAACAATACATTACACTTTGTTGGTTGACCAAGAGTTGAGTTGGCATGCATAGGTAGGACTGATCTTTATTGTCCAGATATGACTAATCTTCACTATCCATAACAGGTCCCTCTGAGATCTGAAGAATGTTTGTGCAGCTTCTTTGAAATCTGAAAAACTATGTGTGTGCACTTCCTTGATATTTGGTGTTGATGTAGCCTTGATGATAAGCAATCTCTGAAACTCTGTTGAAACTTTGTTGAAGTAGCCTGATGTAGCAGTCTTTAATAGGTCCCTTTGATGTTTGTTGAACAGGTCCCTCTGATTAGAAAAAAGACAAAAACAACTTCTTTATTGAAATACTGAAGTGCTGAAACAAACTCTTTGAAAATTTACAATGAGGAGATGAGATAAGGAAAACAAAAATGATGATGCTTCTCCCCCACGAAAGCTTTGACTTGTCCTTAGGTCATTATTGAAGGAATGAACCAAACAGTAAACAAATAGAACAAGGAATTCTTACCAGCCAAAGAATTGGTTTTCAAGTAAGAATTCTGGGTTAGAGTGTGCCAGAGTCTGGTTTTCACATCTAAACCATTATTATATTTGTTTTCACATCTAAAATTATTATATTTTTAATTTTTTTTATTTTATTTTATATATATAATTTTTTTTTTTTAAATTGAAATGAAATGAACTAAGGTAGAGATATCACAGCTGAAGGCTGCAATATCTCAACCTCCCTTTGCTGAGATACAGTTTGAAGAAAATCCTCCTTGCTGATGGGCTTATGGTAGAGTTTCAACCGATGGCCATTGACAAGAAATGGGTGGCCTTCTCCATCAACGGTAATAAGCTTGACTGACCCATTTTCATAAATTTGAACTATTTCATATGGGCCCATCCAATGTGTGGTAAATTTGGCTTTATGATCTCTGAATTTAGAGTCAAAGAGTAAAGCACAGTCTCCTTCTTTGAACTGTTTCTTTTTGATGTGTGCATCATGCCACTGCTTCCTTTGTTTTTGCATTAGGAGTGTTGTCTCCTCTACTTGCTGCCTCATTTCATCCAGCTGGTTCAATTGCTGAATTCTTTCTTGTTGGGCTTCATCGAGATTAATTCCTAAATCTGTAGCCATCTTATAAGTATGTATTTGAAATTCAATAGGAAGCATTACCTCTTTGCTATACACCAACTGATATGGTGTAAATCTTGTAGTGTTCTTCCACGTGATTCTATAAGCCCAGAGTGCATCTTTGAGCTTCTCTTCCCAATTCTTTCTGTTCATTGCTATGGTCTTAATGATAATTCCTTCTAATGTTTTATTTGTGGATTCCACCTGGCCATTGGCCTGTGGATGGTAAGGTGTACTTTTTCTGTGCTTGATTTGATATTTTGCTGTGATGTCTTTAACTAGCTTTGAGGTAAATTGAGTACCTTGATCTGTCACTATCTCCCTTGGTACTCCATACCTTACAAAAATTTCTTCAAAAAGGAATTTTACCACTGTTTGTTCAGTTGCCCGGACTAGTGCTTTGGCTTCAGCCCGTTTTGTCACGTAATCAGTACATACTAGGATGTACTTTTTACCTTTGGAAGTTGGATTGATGGGTCCCATGAAATCTAGAGCCCATTTTTCAAATGGCTCTAAATGTACTTGAGGCTGAAGGGGCATTTCATCTGTAGCTATTGGCCTACCCATTCTTTGACAGCTATCACAACTCTTCACATACTTCTTGGAATCCTTAAAAATAGATGGCCAATAGTATCCAAGACTAAGAATCTTGAATGTTGTTCTTTTAGCTGCAAAATGCCCACCACACGGTTCATCATGGCAAGATTTTAAAATATCAATTATTTCATCATTTCTTACACATCGTCT